>CABHPQ010169150.1:20427-44939 GCA_902168405.1 Peromyscus aztecus | reverse complement strand
TCATTGGCATGGTCTAGGTGGCTATCTTAGTTAGGATTACAATTGCTGTGATGAAACACCATGACCAAAAGCAAATTGGGGAAGAAAGAGTTTATTTGGCTCACACTTCTACATTACTATTCATCATCAAAGGAAGTCAGGAAAGGAGCTCAGACAAGGCAGGATCCTGGAGGCAGGGGCTGATGCAGAGGCCATGGAGGGTTGCTGCTTACTGGCTTGCCCCTCATGGCTTGCTCAGCCTGCTGTCTTATAGAACCCAGGACCACCAGCCTGGGAATTGCACCAATAGGCTGGGCTCTCCCCCATCAGTCACTAATTAAGAAAATGCTCTGCAAGCTTGTGTACATCCCAACCTTATGGAGGCCTTTTCTTCATTGAGGTTCCCTCCCCGCCTTTAGTGTGTGTAAAGTTGACATGTAACTAACCAGCATAGTGGGTGACTGACTGGGCAGGCACAAGCTGGATCCATTCCATGGCACTGCTGACTTTACATGGCGGTTCCTCTCCTTCCTCAGCCATCTACCTCTGTAAGAGGACAATGCAGAACAAAGCGAGACTGGAACTGGCCGACTACGAAGCAGTGAGTACGGTGACTCCCAGGCCGGGGCGGGAGGAATGTCCACTCCGCAGCTTTGTGGAAGCTTGGGGTTTTCCTTTCTTCCCCCTGCGCTCCCTTCCAGGCAGTGGGAAGGATGTCTCTCCTGTGTCTCCTTTATGGCTCCTCTCGCCATGACAGTCAAACTGCATCCTTGTATAAATAACTCTCAAACTTCAACAGCTAAAAATAAACGGTTCAAGTGGGTCCTGGTGGAACATACCTGTAATCTCAGTACCCAGGGAACTAAGGGAGGAGTATTGTGAGTTTGAGGCCAACCTGGGCTAGGCCAGCCTGGGCTATGTGGTGAGACCCTGTCTCATATGTACATTAATGTAGATAAATAAGTAAATGGCATAAAGATAGGTACAGACCTTATACAGATATTTCACCAAAGAGGACAAAAGATGACAGATAAACACATGAGAAGATGCTCAACACCCTTAGCCATCTGAGAAACAGACTGAATCTATGGTGAGGTGCCATTACACCTATTAGAATGGCTAAGATGGAAGGTATAGCTGACACTGAGTGACAGTGAACATGTGGGACACGCTCTTTTCTATTACTGGGAGAATGGGAAAAATGGTACATTTTTTGGCAATTTCTTATAAGCTGAATATACAGTTACCACATGCAATAAAATAGAGAAATCAGAACCTATTCCACATCAAAATTATCATGTTACTGTCTGTATTAGCTTTATATGTGGTACCCCAAGGCTGAAAACAACCCAAATACATCTTAATAGACAAAGGTACCTAACTTACTAGGCACATCCTACAATGTACTTAGTACCCTAACTAACTAGGTACATCCATACAATGGGATGGTATTCTGCAGTAGAAAGGAATTGATTCTTACTATACACTACTTGGTAAGTATCAAAAGCATCGTGCTGAGTGAAAGAATCCAGTCTTAAGCAATCCATCCCATTGTTTGATACTCTTGCAAAGACAGCACATATATCACGAGGGAAAACAGATCAATAGCTTTGGTTAGAGATGGGTTGGGGTATGACCATAAAGATATCCCAGGGGACTTGGAGAAGTAATGGCACTGTCCTGAGTCCTGATTCTGGTATATAACTGTATCCATGTGTTGGGCATTCACATTTTTTTTCTGGAAGGAAAACTGTCAGATTTTCTGTACAACAAGTTTAAGATAAAAATTTTAAATTTCACCTTTATATCCCTATCCTGAGCTTAGTAATAGAGACAGAATCCACTAACAAAATTCCATCCAGAAAATAAGACAAGGCACCCATGGCAAGGGAGGTCTCTTTCCCCATCCACTTACCTTCCTCTATCTTTGTCCATAAGATCTAATTCCTTGCAAGAATTAGACATTCCACTTCCTCACTCTGGTCTAGCCCCATCTATTTGGCAGAGTTTGGAAGGGGAAAAAAAACTGAGGACACAATGACTCATATATCATTGTGAATATGTGTTTAACTTCTGGTTGCAGAATCTTTCCCCCACACCACATTTCATAGGCAACACAGAAAACCAGGGAAGTTGGTTATGTGTTCATGTACCGCCCCGCCCAACACACACACACACACACACACACACACACACACACATACACACAATGTGTGGTACAGGTGTTGATGAACTGAACCAACTAAAGAGTGACAGCTAGGGGACAAGAGATAATGTTAAGGAATAGTGGAGAAGCCCTCCTTGACACTAGAGGATCAACAGCATTGTCAGACATACTACCTTTCCAAGGTCCCTATCTGCCTCAGTCTTCCAAAAGAAACACAGTGAGGCTCTTCTCTGCTAGGCTTTGCCTCTCCTGAGTCCCGATACCCAAATCTAGCCAGTCAACTAGACCATGACTCCCCTCACCACCACCCAAAGGCAAAAGCATAGCCACTGGAGAGCAGGGTTTGGACATGGCTTGCTGCCTTCTTTGAGCCTGTTGGTATCACAGACTTGTGTTTGGGAGGCAGAGTAGAGAAGGATTCTAGGAGATTGTCTAGGAGCTCAGGATCTGGTTAATGTTTGCATATCACATCGCATGTTGGACCATCCTGTGTGATTGTCTCCTAACCTACAACAGTGTGTCTGTGACTCTTTGCATCCTGGGAGCTGGGTCCTACCTGTGTGTCCTGATGTCCCAAAATAGTCATATCACTTCTATTTGCAAAACTGGCTGTTTTACTTGCTGCGTGCCCAAGGCAAACAGCTTTGCTATGACCATGTGACTTCCCTAGCATGTCAGTAAGGTTCCCAGATCTTCTGTTGCTCTTGCCCAGGTTTCTGTGTTTTAAGGAATATATTACACAGAAGTGGCACATAAACTTCTGGTGTGTTTTATTCAGTTTTCAGGTCTTTTGCCCCACAGTGGTCTGTTTTGATATTTGTAAAGCATACAACATAAAGGGTTTTTTTCCAGGATGAAATTCTGCATAAAAATGCTTAGAAACTACAAATGCATTTGTTCCTAAATCATACTCATTTTACTAAAATGTTCTGGCCTCATATATTCTTTGTAGGAAACACAAATTCAGACAGCAAAAAAGGGAGAGAAAATGACCTATGATTCTCCCACTGTTTTTCTGTATAATACAGTTTTTTAACTATTCCTGTTACTTCTTCTAATCACAGTCTGTAATATCTAGGAAATCATTCTATGTTTGTAGTACTAACTAGATTGCCATTTTAATAGCTGCCTAGTATTCCACAGCATAACAGGGTCATAGTTCAATGCTTCCCCAAGTGATTGACATTTAGGTATCACCAGCTGAACTTCCCACAACAGTGCAAGCGTCAAAGGAATAGTTCCTTTAAAAGCAGTTGTACCCCAAACCTTGGTGAAAATTTGTGTGCTCCTTAAACAGGGCTTTTTTTATATTAATAACCTACTAATGAGGGTAATCAATTAGTGTTGGCATGAACTCTATGGAAATACATACCCTAATACAGGCTCCAGTCCTGCATTAATCAGAATTAGGGAGATCATTAGAGTTCCCGTCAAACGCCTCTTCTCATTGTCCTAAGGCTCCAGTAGAAAAGTCTGCAGGCTGAGAGAAAACATCTCTCCCTTTTTCCTCTAAAGATGATCCTAGATGGAGGATCGTCCTTCCTTCCTTCCTTCTTCTTTCCTTTCTTCCTCCCTCCCTCTTTCCCTTCCTTCCTTTCTTCCTTTCTTTTCACGTTTCTGACTTTTTTTTCCCTTCCATGAACATCATAAACAGTCACTCTTTAGTCCACTTCTGAATCCTGATCTTAGAAAGTACCCATGTAAAGCACTCTAAGTTCCCCTTTCCTGTAGCCTCCCCAGCTCCCCACTGGAAGAATTATACTCAAGAGTTCCATCCTGAGCTTTGCTGTGGGATGACCCTGACATTCTTTCCCCAACAGCGACCGGGCCACATTTCCAGTAGCCTCTATATCAAGCTCTATGTGACTTTTGTGTTCTCAAAATAACACCCAAGAAGAGATGAATCAGGGTGAACCAGGGACTTCAGACTTAATACACTTATAAATGAGCATTAAGAGTTAAGCAGTTCAGTGGGGCCTGGTACCAAGTCAAATTTGGGTTCATGTCCACTGGCTTTAGTCTGAGACCCTGCCAGTTTGATGGGAGGAAACCAAAAAGGATGGCTGTCTTGTAATAAGCATAGATGTCGGTACATTAGCTTATGATGATTAATGCCTTCTTATTGATTTTTATTTCTCACCAGGAAAACTTAGCGAGACTCCAGAGGGCCTTTGCAAGGAAGTGGGAGTTCATCTTTATGCAAGCAGAGGCACAAGTGAAGTAGGTGGATACAGCAGGGACTTCTGGGAGAGACAAGAACTCTCTAGAGTTCTCTGGAGGTGCTGTAAGGGTGTGGTGGTCAAAGAGAGGTTTCCACTCAGGTTAGTCTCTCTCATCCCCCGGAAGAGACTGAATAAATAATAAGAAGACCCTCATGAACAAGTTTCACGTCTAGATCTGAGGTCTTGCTAGGACAGTTTCATCAGACAAAGAGAATCCTGTCAAATGCAGAGCCCAAAGATGCACCTGTTTGCCCAGAGATTTCCATAAGATGTCTGCGCTCAGAGACTGGAAAACACCAGGCCAGGGTCATTGTAGAGCTAGAGGCCTTGACTCCACAGGATAACGTGTTGAAACTTGAGGAGTATGTCTTAGTTACTTTTCTCAATACTGTGACAACTTCGAGGAAGAGAGGTTTACTTGGGTGCGTGGTTTGGGGGTGAGGTTTGCTACGTCATGGTGGAAGATGTGGTATGGTCGTGGGAGTGTGTGGCCGTGGCTACATACATCGTGGATTATCAGGAAGCTGAGGGAGCTAGACCAGAACCAGGTCTAGGCTGTGCCTCCAAGGGCCTGCCACTACAGGCCCCACCTCCTATTGACGTCACCCTCTCCCCCAGACAGCTCTAATAGTTGGGACCAAGTGCTCAGAAGACTATGAGGGGCCTTTTGTATTTATATCAGAAGAGAGATAAGTTCACTCTCATCATCTTCCATATAGGAATGAAGCTGAAAACTAATGGGAAACTAAGGCACAGAATTTAGACTTCTGGGTTCAGTGGCTGAAACTACAACATGAGACATGGCTTAGGAGCTATGTCCTTCCTGGGCAAAGGTGGGTATCTACAGGATCCCTCTGCTGGAACAGAGCTGACTCCCCTGTAAGCTTACCTCAGAGAGTCGATATCCTGAGCTCGGGCTAACCCAGAAGGACCAGTTTGAGCTTTCTCATTTCCTCCCTTCCAATCTCCCAATAGGTTAGCTCATTCATCTTCCTCAAAGGGCACAGATGAACGGACAAGAGGTGGAACAGGAAACATGAGACATGGGGAATGAATGTCCCCCCCAGCCCATAAACAGAGTTGTCACCTAGGCCCATGGAATTCTGGGACATGGAGTTGCTATAGTAGGGTCTCCCTTTTTCCTCACACAGATGGTATCTAGCTTAGCCAGCAGTGCCAACAGGCAAAGGAGGACAGAAGAGGGAAGGGAAGGAGGCTGAGCTGGAAGAAGGAGGGACCTTGTCTCTGAGAACCCCTTGTAGGTGTACAGGCCCCATACAGCTTCCAAGAAGCCCTTTCATGCTCTGGGGGGTGGTCCCACTCAACACCTAGGGTCAGATTTGGGGGGTGTGGGTGAGGATAGATCACCAATGGTCACCATTGGAAATGAACTGATCTGGTCCAGCAGCCCGCATGCCATCATTGCTGTCACCGTCCCTCAGTCATCTCTGCCTTTCCCTTGTCCATGATGCCAGCCACATGCTGGTTCTTTCCCAGGGCAGTGTTCCCAGATGTCCCCAAGGGAAGGCAGACACCAAGTACTAGATCCTAAGTGACTGCAGGAGACCATCTGGGAAGTAGAAGGTGGGAGAGCTGGTGGGAAGAGGGGCTCAGGTCTGGATGGACTGAGGTAGAGCTGTGTCTAGATACTCACAAGTCACTGGGAAGCAAAGAGAAGCATGGATTAGCTCTCCCAGAATCCAACAGCATCACACTATGAAGGGGAGGGGGAAACTGTCACTTTGTACATATATGGCTTTTCTCCATTAACTTTTCTGATTAGCTCTGTGATTATATAATAATTGTGGGCCATTTAAGTACACAGCAATTATCACAAGAATCACAGGGTGGTTATGGGTTTATTTCAGTCCAGTAAACTAAAGGGCTCCCAAGAGAGCTGAGAACCACAAATCACATGGCAATTAATCTGAGTTGCTTTTTACTTAGATGATGTGAACTGATACATGCTGGGGGGGGGGGGGCTTTTGTGGACTCCTGAACAGAACACACAGAATCTGACTTTGCCATTAATAATTTCCCTGCTGCAGTTGGTGCCTTTCCCAACCGGGGCTGGTGATATTTGTCACCGGGGTCTTGTCACAGGCTAGGGCCACTACTGTGCCTTTAGAAATCCAGATGGTTTAAGTGACTCTCAGAACACATAATTGGAGTATTTTACAGACATTTTAACTGCTGTTTAAACTTTCATGTCTGAGATGGAGCATTGGTAAACAGATGGCTGTGTCCTTTCTTATCAAGTCACACAGGCAGAACTGGCTCTGGAGTAGGGGCTGACCAATGGAGAATTCGGGCCTTAGTAACCCAGGTCTTAATACCCCTTGTGGGCAACTCTGTTTCTGCCTATTCTTCCTGCCTGCCTATCGTGTTCATGGCTCACAAGTGATAACATAATCCAGCCTAAAACAAGTGCTTGCCACGTGTGGAGGTTGTGAGGGGCCACATGGGGGCAATAGTCTTGGGTTCAACCTTAGCCCCTAGAAGCAGGATCAGAAGAGCTGAGGAAGCAGCAAAGAAAACACTTCTCACTTCCTCTCTTTACTCTTTCAGGATTGATCGGAAAAAGGATAAGACAGAAAGGAAAATTTTGGATAGTCAAGAACGGGCCTTTTGGGATGTCCACAGGCCAGTGGTGAGGAAGTTCTGCTTGGTTCCCTGCGCTGGATCTGCCCACTCATTCTTTAGGACTGTCTTTAGTGACCAAGTGACTCTTCCTTAAGATAGTTGCTAAGCCTTGTAAGATCGCTCTTTCCATTCCTTCATATTCTCTCCATAGATCTCCTGGGGGGAATGTCAGTTCCATCTTTTAAAAATTATACACTGGGGGAAATGTAGGACTGGAAATGGGGAAACAATGGGGATGCCAAGACAGGAATTTTGGAGTTCCAAAGTCTCCATTCCTCCAGATTAGCAATGTTCATGTCTGCCACCATTAAGCCTCAAATCTTAAGATATTCTTTTCATATACTGTTAAGCCTTGTCATCTACAGTAGTTAGGGTCCATAAAGTCTTTGAAAACTCCAAATTAGTGAATATTGAAGAATTGCTCCTGGGTGAGCTAACTTCCTTCCAGAAACTATTCACATATTTTGATCACCATATTTGTGTGAAGACACCATATTTAATATATGATGCTGATTCACTGTGTTGAACCCACAACTGGCAGAACTGTGGTTCAGGCCAGATCACAGCCATTCTGTTTTCTCCTATGGCACATCGGAGTCCCCTTCACCCTTAGAACACTACACAATACCCTGCTTTGCAGACTCCTGAAAATGGAAAAGTCACCAAGATGAACACAAAAATGTAGAAAGCCTGGCACCAAATAAGCCCTCTAAAGGCTGCTTTATGGAGTGGAAGAGGAAAGCAGAGCTTCTCCCTGTTCAGCCTCATCTAGGCATGGTTATGTAGGGTGACTCAAAATTATTGCTCTTCTGCACGAGTCTGTAAATGGTCATTACACTCTGAGAACATTGATTTGCACATTACAAAGAAAATTCAGCAAGTAGATGAATTCACAAATCAGTACAGAATGAAGCTTGACTATGTCTCTGATTTCACATTATTAAAACAGATCCTGATTGCCCCCAGGAAATGGAATTGAAAATGAACAAACTATTTCAGCCTTCCTAAAAACTGATTAAAAGCAACAATACCAAAAAAAAAAATCTGCCTGTCCTGACATGGGAATTTTTTTTTCAGATGGTTAGAGATGTAATACAACAAAGGCTATGCCCAAAGCACTGTGGCCACTTGGAACATAGGTTTGATGGCAGAAATGCATATTAGACCCTCCATAAGGAATCCTGATTATAAGGTCATATTTTGTATTTCCGGTGAGAACTCCACACAGGAACATGCATTATGGCAAGAGAAAAAGATTATGCATTATCTGCAAAGGGAAGGATTAGGTCTGATGGTATTGCTCAGATTCAATTGGAAGCCTAATTTTCACTTAGTAATTTATACTATTTTTTTTTTCCCTCTCAGCCAGGCTGCGTGAACACAACGGAAATGGATATCAGAAAATGTCGACGTTTGAAGAATCCTCAAAAGGTTAAAAAGGTTCGCTGGTTTGGCTGAATTACCACTTCCTGGTGGGGCTAGCATTCCGTTTCTGGTATTCTTCACATACTGATTTTTCCGCTTCTCATTCTGCTTGCACTTTATCTTTTTGAAATCTTTTTATTCATAAATTCTGGAAATATTTGTTGGGTGGCTGGTGTGTTCTAAGCACCGTGCAAATTGTTGGGGTTAAGTTCCAGATCTCAGGATCCCATAGTCTTGAAGGGGATGAAACCAGAACACAGGCCACAAGGCTATTGTGCTGTGTTAGGAAAACATGGGAAAGTGCAGGAGGTCCTGGAGATACAGCTAAGACAGAGTGTGGCTCCCCAGAGGCTTTATATAAGCAGGGTCCCCTGAGATGAAGAGTAAGCAGCCGCTGGCTCTGGGGAGGCTGCAGTGAAGAAAAGAAACCACTGGAATAAAACCTGCAGGCACAAAGGGCTGGGTTCTTAGAAGCAAATGGGAGAGTTTAAATAGAGCTGAATTGTCAAAACCCACATCGCCACCTTGCCCTACTTTGAATGACCCCAGAATCCCTTGTATCTCACTAGACTAAAACAGGTAGTGGCCACAGCATCCCCATGGAGACCGTACTCAGGCTTCCTCCATCAAAACGTTCACCCTCTCCAAAGACCATGCTATGGGAGAACATGGCTGTGCTCTTAACACTAATTTCAGAAGGTTACAGTATGTCCCCAAATGTCCCCAAGTCACATAATGACCAAGGATGAACCCAGAGAACTTTGGATCAGAAGCGTTTTAGTGTTTGGAATACTCGAATATGCCTATCAAGCTTAGAGAGTAGGACCCAAGTCTGAGTACAAAACTCACTTGTTTCATAGCCATCTTATGTACATAGCCCAAAGGTAATGGTACATAATATTTCCAGTGGTCCTGGGTTTTGATCAGAACCTATTCCATGAGATGAGGTGTAGCATTTTCCTCTTGTGGTATTTGGGATTTGGGAGGATTTCAGATATTTAGACAAGAATTTGTGTGTGTGTATGTGTGTGTGTGTGTGTGTGTGAGAGAGAGAGAGAGAGAGAGAGACAGAGACAGAGAGAGAGAGAGACAGAGAGAGAGAGAGACAGAGAGAGAGACAGACAGACAGACACAGAGAGACTGAAACCCCAGGTACACACTTCTTGAGTTTACTTATGTAATTTGTTCATTGGGTAAATAACAATACCCACTGTGCTGTATTTTAAACCTCTAGTTTTAACTGTCCTTACTTAGTCTTTAAGGACCCCTAATTCTAATATCCCAGAATTTTATGAAGCTCTGTGTAGTCATCTGAGCCTTTGTGATTGTATAGACGCATGTCCTTCACGGCTGTTTCTTTCCCTGATTATAACACCATGAACAACTTGACAGCAGCCATAACTGTGGACTTGTATAGAAACTGAGGCCAGAAAACTGCTTAATTTAGAAGGAGCTCTAGTCAGGAAGCCTGGCACCTCAATGTTACGCCAGATGGGCATGGCATCTGCTGACCAGCCGGAAACCCATGGGGAGTTTTTAATGTACCTTTCAGCTATTGTTCTTGAGCTCAGTGTTGACCCCAAAACACCTAGGTATTTGTTTAAAGTACAGACTCCCAAACCCACCCATGAGAATCCTGAGTCAGTCCATCTGGGGTGGGGTTCAGCCATGTTCTTCTCTATGGAGGACCCCCGACTAATCTTTGAAGTTAGTTGGCCTCTGGGCTGTTAAGAGAAACAAAGCTACACAAGGAGACCATTTCCTCGAGGAAATGAAGGATTTTTCCCACTGATGTAACTGGAAGAGGATGTGGTCCCTCAAGAGGTCTACCATGGGAGAAATGCAAGTCACGTGGCTGGATGCCATGGAGACAGTTGAAAGAGTGAGACGATGGTTTAGCTCCTGGTCTGCCCCCAACACTGAGGGTGTGTGATTCAGATTTTTGCTTCCTCTTCTAGTCAGTGTATGGTGTGACTGAAGAGTCCCAGTCACAGAGTCCAGTGCACATACCAAGCCAGCCAATCAGGAAAACGACAAAGGATGACATTCGAAAACAGGTGAGTGAGTGGGCGTGACACTCCTGGTGTGATCCATGGACGGCAGGACGCAGCTGTTGGATGACTTGATCCTGTGTGTGACACTTCACAAAAGCTTGAAAAACTCTCCACCAAGCTTCTCTAGCAGTTATTAAAAGGGGTGTGACTGAGCTCTCCCAGTGGCATACTGACTTTTTAGGTCAAGGTCTGCCAGTGCCTGCTGTGGGAACTAGAGAAGGAGAGGCTTATGTCCCATCCTGGAGAACTTAACGTTATAATGAACTTCCAGAGTGCACCAGCTCAGGATCACTCCCTGTATATTTCTAAGACTCAAAGAGAAGGCATAAGAAGAGAGCCCCATCCCAAAGTCATCGCAGCATCCTTCAGTTACATGTTATTTTCTGTCCTGATGAGGAAGCCAGGTTAACAGAGTGGCGGAAGGCATTGCTCCCTTCTGAAACCCCTGGCTTCTGACAGGGGTTGGGCAAAGGAGTAACTTGAAATGCCTTTCCTTGGCAAGCTTATGATTAGGTGGGAAGAAAGAAAGAGACACATGCAAAATAGCTATTCGATATTTCTAGTCAAACACAACCAATACATGGGTACGATTTACACATGGAAACTAGGCAGAGGAACTGTTACTGGGGCTTAGTGTGAAAAAAAGATTTTTATAGTATACATATTGTCTGTTGCCAAGCTTTGGAGACTGCATGCTGTCTTTTGAGTGAATAATTTGGGGGAGGGGAGTAAAGATTAAATGATAGTTACGAACAGGTGAAAATTAGACATAAGCTAAATTGTACTCGAATCTTCAGTGTGGCAGGGATTTCCAAAAGGGGAAATTGGTTGTAGGAGTTCCAGCTGCAGGAGGGGGGAGTGTTGTCTCTGAGGAGGTGTTTAGACCTTGGTGTGACTGCAGGATTTGGGTTCGTGGGATGAAGGAAAATCAAGTTCTGTTTTGGCCTCAGCTCCCATGTTCTCTCTTTCCACCAGATAACGTTTTTGAACGCACAGATTGACAGACATTGTTTGAAAATGTCCAAAGTGGCCGAAAGGTAGGC
This sequence comes from Peromyscus aztecus, assembly GCA_902168405.1. Classification (NCBI taxonomy): domain Eukaryota; kingdom Metazoa; phylum Chordata; class Mammalia; order Rodentia; family Cricetidae; genus Peromyscus; species Peromyscus aztecus. The sequence goes on along the minus strand of CABHPQ010169150.1, from coordinate 33,406 downwards.
TGTCCCCAATGGTAATGCCATGTGCTTATTTTGATAAAGGGAACGTCACAGGGTTCTCCTTAACAAGTGTGTTCAGTTTCAAGAGTCGGGCTGTGGATGCTCCTTAAATCTGATGTGTAAAAACCCAGTCTTGTGTGAGCGTAGCTAAGATAGCAGGCCTCCGTTAAGCAAGACATGCTCTCTTGCTTAAGCTTCCGCCATTGGACCTTGTCAATCAGGGAAGAATGCCTTTAAAATCTCCATCATGGGCCTTTGTCTTCAATCCTTTGATTCAAATGGAATCACGCCCTTTTCAGCTATAAAATGCCCAGATTCATTTTATAGGGGAAAGACGTTATGTGTGCCCTTTGAGGTACTGGCCGCATAAACAGCAGAGGACTAGATCCCTGCCTGAGAAGCGTTCCTCCTCCGCATACCATCAACCACTGAACGGCACTGAGTCAACTGTACAGAAAATAGCTTGCCCCTGCAGCCTGGCTTCTGCAGCAGATCCTGAACTGGGCCTCCACACTAGTAGCTGGTTCCACTCCGTTACCACGTGGGAGATTCAATTTTATCAACTAAATGGTCTGTTTTTGAACACTTCAGTAAAGAGACCACCTGGGGATTCTGTATGGAATAAATCTAATCAGGCAGCCAGAACTTAACCCTTGTTCATCCATAGGATGCTGTTAAAGCACCGCCCAATTTCGGAAGGGATCCAGGGTGTAAGTCAGGCCTTGGTATGTGTTGTATATCGGGTAAACTGAGTCCTTTAAGTTTAGATCATACAGGGTACTGGCTGTGTGACCTACCACTATGGCTCTCTCTGCTGGCCCCCAGCTTAAGCTGCATCTTCTTTCTGAATAAACAATGACAAATGGGAACTTAGAAAACCCCAACCCCAAGTCCAAATGGGAACTTAGAAAACCCCAACCCCAAGTCCAAAGCCTGAGTTACTGCTGTGCTTGGGACACCAAGGACATTGTGGGTTTGAGCTTATGCCATCTTATGTGTCTACTTGTATGTGTCTTGTATGTGTATCTATGTACTCCCTCTTACATATTTGCTGTTATTCTGGTATTAGGATTTGAATCTCACAAACTATAGGCAAACGATCTACTAAAACCTATATCCCAAGATCTCTGTTTACTTTTTTCTTTCTTTCTTTTTTTTTTTGAGATGAGGATCTCATTAAGTTACCTGAGATGTCTTTGAACTCTCTCTATAGTTCAGGCAGACCTTGAACTCAGAATCCTCCTGGCTCAGCCTCCTGAGGAACAGGGATCCCTACCCCCCAGGTCCAGTCTATTTGTATTCATAAAGATTTTTTTTAATTTTTAATTGTGAGTGCCTGTGTGTATAGGGAAATATGCATGTGAGTGCAGCTGTCTGCAGAAGCTAGAAGAAAACATTGGATTCCCTGGAGCTGGAAGTACAGGTGGTTGTTAGCTGCCCAGTGTGGGTCCTAGAAACCCAATTGGAGTTCTCTACACACGTAGTGTATGTTCTTAACAGCTGAGCCATCTCTCTCTATCCTGTTGGTTTTCTTAAAAATGGAGTTAGTTATTGACATTCTGGGCCAGACAAGTGTTTGCATTTTTAATGTCCTGTGTAATATAAGATAAAACAGTATTTGTAACTTCTGTCCACTAGAGGCCAGTAGTGCCACCTCACCATTGTGACAACCAGCAGTGTCTCAGGGCATTGCCAAATGTGCAAGGGGACAGCAAAGTCGACCCCATTGAGAAAGACGGTGTTCCTGTGCTCTCTAATGCATAAATGCCTCTGATGGTGCCAGTGGCTGAAGCTCCCATTACATTTGATAGCAATTACTCTGAAGTCGCAGGTCTGGCCAGCTGCAGGCTACAGACTCACTTCCCATCTCCACTGTCAAAATGAGGGACTTCTGGCCAGCTCACCGGGCTCTGAAAGTACTTATTCCTTCTCAGTGAGGTTACCTTTGCCCCCTCCCAAAGAGTGACCAAGAGCAAGGCAGCCGAAGTGGCCTCAGCTTTCCTGTGCCATGGGTGGTGAGGAATGCCAAGACACAGAAATGGCTGACAGGGCATGGTTCAGTGTCTGTATGCATGATGATGTCTGGCTTGGAAGGGCTCAGAGGAGAGAGTGTACACAGAGCATCTTTCGTCAGGTTCACATGCCCAAGGCCAGTGTCCTGAGGCCAGAACGCAGAGCTAAGCAACAGAAATCCCCAAACCCCAGCCCTAGGTGTGGACTCAGTGGTTCCAGAGGAGAACCAAGCAAGCTGTACTTTGAGCTTCAAGTGGTCTAATCTAGTGTCTAGGGCTCTGGTGATGCCCTTGTAGCTGCACAGGCCTGAGAACTCCCTTTGTCTTATCTTTGGAGTGTGGGGAGAAGCCTGAACCAGTCATCTTGAGAGACCACTCAGGATGAGGTAGGTGATATGGAGAAAAGGAAGAGTCTGGCAGGTCCCACTGTTTGTTTACTGGCTGTCTGGAAGGAGCCCCAGCTGGCCCGTCTAATTACACTTGAGAGGTGCTCACATGAGGGCTTATTCCAACCACAGCTCCCCAGATAGAAACTTCTAGGGGTCCAACCCCAACAGTGGCTGGATTTTATCCCAGGCAGCAATAACTGACAACTCTTCAGTGCTACGTGAGGGCTTTCACGAAAGCCACAAGGAAACTCCCAGAGAGAGCAGAAGGAGAGCAGCCGGCTGCTTGCTGGAGATAAAGCCACCCAAGCCTGGCCTGTCAGCTCCTGCGCTCTGCCGGGAGGGGCCAGAGAGGTAGCACTGGCAGCTGGCCAGAGGTGAAAACTGAGCTCTCTCAGGTGAGCCACACAGTCCCATTCTGGATCTGGTTTCCCTGAGCCTGCTCCAGGTGACAAGTGGTAATTAGAATCGTGCCCCCCTAGGGAAAGGTCCCTGCCTTTTTTTTTTTTTCCACTTAGTTGCCTAAGAACCCAAGAGGTGAGAAGCTATTGCTGGTGGTATAGGTGACCTAGTTCTGAAAAAGCAAGAATTGGGATGGGGCTAAAACCTGCAGCCAACTGCAAGGGAACACAGCAATCAGGGGTGTCTGGAGCTTGCTGTAGAGGTTGGCATCCCCTGCCTTAGCCATTCCCTGTGTTCTCAGTGAAGCAAGACGCTGCATCTCTCTCTGCTCCCACTTCTTTGGAAGAGGAGATAGCGGTGGTGGTTAAACCAAGGGAGTTAATGAGTGAGCACACACTCAAGGCCTGGCTCCAGTCCTTGGCACTCAGGTCCCTCCGCAGTGACTAGGAAGGGCCTAGTCATTTTCCAGTGTGGTGATTTACAGTCCTTTTGACAGGAGCAAAAATTCAGGTATATGAGATGCAACGAACTGGATGCACGGTGCTCCGAGGAGGAGGGAGGCTGGCCTTGAAGATGACAGTTTCGTGTTAATACAATTCTTCCCACACTCTCTCTCCCTCTCTGTGTCCTTTCTCTGACTCTCATTCAGACAGCCCCACAGGCTGCCCCAGGCTAGTGCTGACGCTCATAGGCTGTACAGTTCCGCCTTTCTACCTTGCATACACTCCCTTCTTGTCTTCCGGGAGGGAGGAGTCATGGATGAGGGGACTGGCTCTTTAGATTTTTCTCAGTTCGTTTCAGTTTCAAATAGTCTGTCTATTGTTCCCAACAGTGTCTGAATGGCCCTGACCTGTCGGCATCGGTGACTCCCAGCCTGCTTCTTGCACTTCTTAAATGTGTAACCAACCCTGTTCTCGATTCTGAAATAACAATCCCCATATATACAAATTAACTTTCCAGATAAATACCCATCAACACGGCAATTTTTATCTTAACTATTTAAAGTGATCATCTCCCTTGAATATGGGTCACAAACTTGCCTTCCTAAAGGAAGAACACTGCCTTTCTTTGGCTCGTTTTTCTGGATAACTCAAGCCAGTGTGTTTGCATTTTGCTTTTAAAGTAGTCCTTTAGATTAAGTCTCTGATCTTAGGAGATGCCACACATGGCTTCCTACAAAATGGCCCTAACGTACTGTGTTTTGAGTCTCCTGGTTCAAATTTTTACATGTTGAGTTGTTTTTTTTGGGGGGGGGGGGTGTTTTTTGTTTGTTTGTTGTTGTTTGGGGGTTTGGTTTGGTTTGGTTTGGTTTGGTTTTTTTGAGACAGGGTTTCTCTGTGTGGCCCTGGCTGTCCTGGAATTCACTTCATAGACCAGGCTAGCCTCAAACTCAGAGATCCACCGACCCCTGCCTCTGCCTCCCAAGTGCTGGGATTAAAGGCATGTACCACCACTGCCCAATGGTTTGCTTTCTTATTCCCATCAATATGGTTGTTTTAGTAATATCCTCCTCTCCGAAGATGTATTATCTCTTCCCAAGCTGCAACAGACAAGGCGTATCAGTCAGCTGTGGCTGACAAAGAACCTCCAAACTCAGAGACTTAAAACTGCAGTCGCTTCCCTCTGCCTACAGGGAATACGATCTTCCCAGGTCTGGTCAAATACTGCCAAATGCTGCATATACACTATGCAGTTTCTCCTATGCCTACACACCTAGGAGATTAATAATAACTAACAATAAGTTGTTGTTATTGTTATTCCACAACAGTGAATCCGATAACACGTGCCACAATTAAGTGACTTATGGGAAGGCAGTATATGTAGTATGGAAAAACCGGGCAAAATTCATGTCTCAGGTGGAGATGTTATCACACTGCTCAGGTCAGCATGTAATTTTAAAACTTATGAATTATTTGTTCCTGGAATTTTCTACTTAATACTTCCAGACTGTGGCTTAACATGGGTAACTGAAGTTGCTGGAAGCAAAACTATATACGAGGGTGTTACTCAATGGGCATTTACTTTTTCTCACATGTCTATTGCCAGCTGGTTGCATGGGCTAAGTCGCTTGTCCGCTTGCTGCTGCAGACAGGGTAGGTAGCTCTGCTGCTCTGGGTTGTGTCTTGTGTATGTGGCTTCTGACTATGCAGGATGGCCTCGACAAGGACAGCTGTACGGCCTTGTACATGGACTCTCATCCTCAAACAGACTGCTTTGATATCACTCACACAGAAACAAGAATACAAGAAAAAAAGCAGAAGCAGAGTCACAAGCTTAAAGACTAGACTAAAAGGCGAGTGGACCACAGTCTGTTTTTAAAAATCAATCTACTACCACCAGAAAGTCAAATCACAATGGCTTGATCCTAAGCCAGGGCAAAAAAAACTCTTTCCCATGAGCCATGTTTTTCTTAATGACAATGAATTTTGAGGCAAAAAGTGTGTTTTTTTTCACCTGGAGATGCTGAAGAGACCCTTGTGTTGGTCACCTGCCTATTACTGTAACAAAATACCAAAACGAATCAACTTAGAAGGAGGAAATTGTATCTGAGTTCATAGTTCAGAGCTTTCGATCCATGTTCATTTGGGCCATCCATTTTGGGCCTGTGCCAAGATAGAATTATCAAGTGGGAAGGACATAGTGAAGCAAAGCTGGTAGATGTGAATGGGGGAGGGAGCAGGAGGGGAGGAGTGAGGAGAGGAGAGGAGAAGAAGAGCAGAGTTTCCAATATCTCCTTCGAGGGCACAATCCCAGCCACCTTGGTTCCTTCCACTAGGCTCTACCTCTCAAAGGTCCTACCCCCCGCCCCAGGCTGCTGACCAAGCCTTTCATGCATATAGCTTTGGAGGGCGTTTAAGACCCAAACTGTAATAGACTCTGTGGTCACTTCTCCAGATCGATGAAGTTGCCAAGGAAATGAGGTCTTCCTCCTCTTTACAAGAGTCCCAAGCGCAACTTCATGCTAATCCACCCACCCAAGCCTTCCAGTGCTAGCAACATCTTTGAGAACACAGAACTCTATACATCTCTGTTTCCAGTTGCCTGGCATCTCTGAGCTCTCCCTGCAGAGACTTCCCTCGAAGCCTAGCAATGCTGTGGGACACCACGGCATCCCGAGGTACTGCCTCTGGTCCCAACGCAGCACCTGCACACAGAAAGATCAAGTTGTTTCATTTTATAGCTGCTGCTGCTGCTGTACTCCATTACTGGGAGTCGCTTGTGTGTCACAGCTGACTGCTAAATTGATTTTTTTTTTTTTAAACATCATCTTGCTTGCCCATCTCTACGATTGCTGCTGCTCCCTAAAATTGGATGCTGGTTCCTCCTCTGCCTCCTGACCCTCGGTGATCATGAAATGTAATTAATGAAATGCGATAAGACAGCAAGGAACGGGATACCCTAAGGCTCTATTAAAAACCTGCTAGGGTGAGAGAAGTCTGTGAACTTAATGTCTAATGATAAATTCAGGGGAGGGAGGAAAGAAGTCATTACAACTTTGTTTTCGTGTGGTTTGAGAAACAGTGTGGTCCTTGTACCTCCTCTCTCCCAGCCCATCTTAGTTGGTAGAAAAGAAGTAGTAAGAAGTCACCTTATAGCCAAGGTCACCCTCTCCAGACCGAGGTCTGGAATCTGTAGTCTGTGGAAGAAAAGGGATCAGGAGATGTGGCCAGCATACATTCTCCTTTCTGAGGGACGAACGTCTCCTTCACTAGACCCAAGTTTCCCCCTCTGAATACTTCATCTCTGGGTGACCTGAAGTGAGGGGGTTCTTCCCAGTCTCTCTCCTACCCACCTTCTCCCACCTGGAAAAGATTACCTCCTTCCTCCCTGCCTGCAAAGGGGTTCTGTACCCTGTCTCCTCTCCCATCAGGTCCTTTCTGTCCCACTTTCCTTTTGAACATCACTGTTTAGAAGCTGCACACACCCAAACAGAGGAGCAAGCCTGACCCCTCCATCCACCTTGTACATGGGCTTTCTGGCTTTCCTGCTCTTTCGCGGGCTCTGACTAGACGAACGCTTTAACACATTTTAGTGTACTTCTGAAGTGGGGACAAAAGACACCCACATGGCACTTCAGGTTCCACACCCGGTTTTCTCTGCAGTAATGCCATCCACAGCTGCGGGCCACACCTTCTTCCGTAGCAATTACCAATGTCAGTGCCTTTTCAATTTCTCTGCTTTATAAGCCAAAATCCACATGTGTGCACTGGGCTCTAGGAACCCCTTCCCGTGTATTGTTTCACTGTGATAGACAGAATCTGTTCTTTTTTTTTTTTGAGCTGAGGATCGAACCCAGGGCCTTGCACTTGCTAGGCAAGTGCTCTACCACTGAGCTAAATCCCCATCCCCAGAATCCGTTCTTTTCTCCAGCTTATCTTATTAATTTTTGGGGTGTACTATCTCACATATCATATGAGGAAATTATGAGTCTTTTTGTTGAGGAAGAAAGGATAGAATCTAAAACTTGCCTCCAAGCCTTTCCAAGTGGGTAGACTAGGTATTTTTCTGAAGTCCCTTTCATTATGTTCTTCCTCTCCAAATATATCAAGGTGGGCCGTAATTACAACCTGAGTCAATATCTACTTCATTCTCTGGAACGGTGAGTATACTTAGAAACTGACTTTGCAGGGCTTTCCATGGATGTAGCTCAGCTGGTAGAGAGCTTGCCTAGCATAGATGAAGCCCGGGGTTCAAGCCCCATAGACCAGATGTCACGGTGCACACCTGTAACCCTGCACCCAAGAGATAGAGGCTGGAAGATCAAAGGTTTATGGTCATCCTCAGTTACACAGTGAGTCAAGACCAGCTTGTGATTCATGAGAGTCTTTCTCAACAAAGAAAAAAGATAAAGCGATGCCTTTACATCTGGCTCTGTGCCAGCACTATCCTATGATGTGGTGGGGTCTGGTGACTTCAGTGGGCCGTGAATACTGCCCTAAAGAACACACTGACCACAGAGGTCCACCCTGACAGCACCTACTTATGAAGATGAGGCTGAAATACAGACAAATTAGCCAGCCCTGCACCCTCACCCAAGAGCCAGTCCATAGCCTCTAGCAAGGGCAAGCAGCATCTTCGCCAGAACTCAGTAGATTAACCTCTTCTGATGGTGTGAGAATTTGCCATTTGAAAATCAGAAAACAAGACACTCATGAGGAGTAAGGAGTAAGGGGCCAAGAATTTTTAAAGTGCTGAGTGACAAGTGTTGTTCCTAACAGACTTCCGCTGGACTTCCTTTATTTACTTTCTGTTTCCCAGTTCCTCTGATTCTGCCTTTGTGCCTGTCACAGCCCTGTACTTATGGACCATCACTGCTTGTGTGCAACTGCGCCAGGCATCCTACAAAGCCCTTTTTATGGCTCTGGTTTTATTTCCCTCTTTGTTTTTGATGCCAGTCCCCAAGTCTTTCTGTGGTGGTTGGTATTGACTTTGGACACAAATAGTACTACATCTTGACCATGGTTATCTCCTTCATTGCCTGCCTGGCCTTTTCTTTGTCTTGGCTCTCCTGAGCAAAGTCCATTCATCTTGTGATCTGTATACTACCAGGAAGCACATGTTCCCATCAAAGCTGAAAATGCCTGCCTTGTTGAACTTGATCTTCATATGGCCATCTCCTTCATCTTCATCCCAAGGATATTTGTTAGATGTCAAAGCAAAGCAATTACAATTTCTACTTGGGTTCAGCAAAAAGGAGAATATATTAAATCCCAGAATGCAAAGAGGTGCTTCAGAGTTAGGCATAGGGCTGGCAGCCATGCTACATAAGCTCAGGAAGGGCCAGGACCTTGAGTGTCTCTCAGAGTCCTCAGGCAATATTGGCCCTGTTCCCTTTCTGTGTGTGAAGCCTTGGGATCTCTTATTATCGACATGTGTTAGAAGATGTGATAAGCTCCATTCCCTGCAGCTTCAGAGAAAACGCATCAGCCCCACCCAGGGCAGGTAGCTGGCCCTGAATAAATCAACGGTGGCCAGGAGCAAGGCTTCCAAGCAGAACCATGGCAATGCATAGTATCCCTGTGTGCATGTCAGCATGCACTCCTCAGCTGAATAGATCTTAGCAAGTTGCCAGAGACACCATTTATGCCTGCTCTCACCCATTTTGGAGACCATCTCACTGCCAAGGTTCCCTATCATCATCTCATAGGTTTCCAAGAGACCCAGTCCAAGGTTCAACACAACTCAATTTATTCACTGTCTTCCTAGCCAATGTCTCTGCCTCACTTTGTACCTCCTTTTACAACTTGGAAATGGCATTGGATCATCAAGAAGCAAGTCCCAAGCCTTCAGTCTCTGCATTAAGCTTAGATTAGATTTTATCCCATGTAGATAGATGCTCAATGCTTTATTTTCTTCCTGCATCCTCGCCTTGGAAACTCTAGCTCCCAAGAATAAGGCCCTTCCAGCCCAGATGGGAGACAAGAGAGAAAGAAGGCAGCCACAGGTATGGAGCTCAGGTCTTGTGACAGTCTGATGAGGTGGAGAAGCAGAAGAGGAGAGAGGCTAATGACCTTCCCTGTCTGCCTGGGACACGGGATTCTCTCACCTCGTCTTAGTAATGAGCCCTTTCTCACTGTCTCTGGCATTAGCATCCACAGAAAACAAGAGAGCAACTGAGGCAATAGACTGTGAAAATCACAGAACCACCGAGATAAGTGTCCGTGAAAATGCACATTCCTCCAGAGAGCACCACGCTAAGCGAAAGAAGTCAGACTCTGAAAGACAAGTATCACATATTCTCTCATTTGTGGATCCTAAATTTTACATAAATATAAAAAAGGTATGTGTGTAGTACATATTATATACTATACAGTATAGTCTCAGGAGTTAATAGGAATAAGAACAGAGAAGGGAGAGGTGAGTATATTCAAAATACAAAATGTGATTGTATGAAGATTTCCCTCTGAAACCCATCACAATGTACAATGAATCTGTCCTAGTTAGGGTTTCTGTTGCTGTGATGAAACACCATGACTTGGGGAGGAAAGGGCTTGTTTTGCTTACACTTCCACATTATAGTCCATCATCACAGGAAGTGGAGGTAGGAACTCCAGCAAGGCAGGGACCTAGAGGCAGGAGCTGATGCAGAGGCCATGGAGTGGTGCTGCTTATTTACTGGCTTGCTCCCTGTGGCTTGCTCATCTGCTTTCTTATAGCACCCTGGACCACCAGCCCAGGGTGGTACCACCCACCATGAGCTGGACCCTCCCACTTTAATCACTAATTAAGAAAATGTCCTACAAGCTTGCCTACAGCCCCATCTTACAGAGGAATTTTTTTCAATTGAGGTTCCCTCTTACCAGATGACTCCAGCGTGAGTCAAGTTGGCATAAATTAGCCAGCACAGAATCCATGCGGGGGTGGGGGGGGGCATGTTTCTGAATCAGTCTTTTCCATGTAGTGGGGTGGCAGGCAAGACAGGGAGGAGCATTGATTCTTGAATACTGGGTTTATTGGCATGGACTGTGATAATGGCAATAAAGTATGGCATGCGACCACCATTCCTGAGGCCTGAATGTCTACATCCACATCTTTCTGTAGGTAACTGTGCCTTCTGCAGCAATTCCTCTAAAGTGACAACGGTGATAGGCAGACTAATGGTCATTCTGGATGCCCAAGGGTTCCCTGAGTTCTCCACCCAGCCTTTTCTGGGACTTTCTCCCTCTCTTGACATTGCCCCTATTCTCATTTAGGGCTCCACCTGGAGACTTAGCTCTAGGCCCTGACCTGTGAAGTTGGGTGCCTCTACAGGTTGGAAAACCCTAGCCCAACTCTCAGAAACCTGAGAAGGGTAGAGGAGAGAGGAACAGGAAACTTGCTTCCTCCAATCCCACATTCTACTTCAGGAAAGTCTACTTCTAGCTTAAAAAAATTCCCCAACTGTAATTTAGCTAGATAAGGAGGTCTCACTTTTGCCTTGGGCTGTCAAGCAGATGTCTTTTCTTTGAGATACAAAGCCAATTGAGACAGACATCCTATCATTAGCCAGGACAGATATCCTGGAAGGACAAAGAAGTCATGGGTGAGGGAAAGGAGAAACGTGAACTGTTTGCATCATCTCAGATTTTGGGATACCACCATGGATACTCAAGTATCTCAAAAGTCAGAGAGGCTCCCAGTATCTCCTCATGCCTGTGACACTTAGGAACGCTGTAACATCCTGCTAGCCAACTCCCAAATAATGAGAAAGACTTCTTATTAATTATGAAAGCTCGGCCTTAGCTTAGACTTGTTTCTAACTAGCTCTTATAACTTAAACTAACCCATTTCTATTCATCTTTGTGCTGCCACATAAACCATGGCTTTTACCTCTCCTCCTGCATGTCCTGCTTCCTCTGTGTCTGGCTCTCGACTCCTGCACATCTCGATCCTCTCTTCCTCTTCTTTTCTCTCTGCCTGAAGTCCCACCTATACCTCCTGCCTAGCTTTTTATTACACCAATCACAGCAACACATCTGCACACAGTGTACAAATATTCCGCAACAGCACACCTTAACAGAACCTGCCATCCTAACCCCTTGAACAGAATTTAGGTTTTTTGCTGATGACTTGTCTTGTGCTAATCTGAAGCAGTCCAGTGGCCCAGCATTGTCCCCTATAACCCCACTACTATTTACATGTTTCTTGCTAGGGGGTTGAATAGTTCCAGCCCATCTCCCCAAAGAGATATGTCCAGGTCTTGACCTATAGAACCTGTAAGTGTGGTCTTCTGTGGGGAAAGCATCATTGCAGATGTGATGAAGCGGCCCTGGTGGGTTGCCCGTGCTCTGGAGGATGGTCCTGCGCCCATGCCCATACTGGCAGCACTAAGGGGACTCAGTGGGTTATGAAGAAAGAGCACATGACCTTAGTGGTGTGAAATGAGATGGGAAATGGAAGGCATTGAAAGGGAAAGAATGGGGGTGTTTTTGAGCAAACCACATTGTATACAAGTGTGAAATTTTCAAATAATAATTTCTTTTTTGAGATCTTGAGATGAATTGTCCAGAAGAACCTTAAGCCCAAAGATAAACATTCATATAAGGAAAATAAGGAAAGAGAAGAGTGGGGAAGGGAGAGAGGAGAGGTGGGGAGAGGAAGGGAGAGGAGGGGAGGGGAGAAGAGGGAAGAGGAGGAGAGGGGAGGAGAGGGAAGAGGAGGGGAAGAGAGAACAAGGGAGGAGAGGAAAAAAGAGAAGAGAAGAGGGGAAGGAAAGGAGAGGGGGAGGGGAGAAGAGAGAAGAGGAGGGGAGGAGAGGGGAGCGGAGGAGAGGAGAAGGGAGAAGAGAGGGCAGGAGAGGAGAGCAGAGAGGAGGGGAGGGGAGAATGAAAACCTTAAAACAAGGAGGAAGTAATAGCATGAAATGAGGAGAGAGGTCACGCTGCAGACACAGGAGGAGGCCACTAGAGACAGAGACCAGAGGACTGCAGCCACAAGCGAGGACTGGACTGCCTGAAGCCCCTAGAAGCTTCCATAAGCAAGAACAATTCCCCTCAGGACCCTTGGAAGGGAATGCAGTCCTGCAGAGCCCCTGATTCCAGACTTTTAGCCTCCAGAGCTGAGTCCACACTGAAGCCACTAAGTCTGTGGTAATTTGTGACATCAATCTCATTTCTTTCAGGATGGATGAAATTAGTCCAAGTGACCCAGGAGTGGCTCCCAGTTGTGGGCACTCGTTCATCCTGCTTCTGCCTGCAGGGTCCTTCCTGAGCACACTTTCCCTGTATGTTATTCTTGCCACACCATAAAGCTCTTTCAGATGAACCCTGACCTGTCAGGATGTAAACCTCAAAGGAGGCTCACCAGACAGGTGATGATGCACCCCCACTGTGCGTGGTGGCTCCCGTTGTGTATTCTGTGTCTGCAGAAGATGACCAAGAGCCTTTGGAAATATTTTCCTGGTTTTTTTTTTTTTTTTTTTATCACAGTGGTCTCGAGTATTCAACAAGGTCATTATATACCATACCATAGTGTGGACTTCATAAAGATCAGATAAATGACCCACCCAAGAATTAAAACACAGGCCTTCCAATGTAGAGCACTGGCGGACAAGGCGGCTCCTAGGTGTCAGGAAATCGACAGCCATCTTTAAAACCAGGATTAGCAGTTTCCTTCATTATGGTGTGTGTGCATGCGCATGTGTACGCATGTGTGCATGCGTGTGTGTGTGTGTGTGTGTGTGTGTGTGTGTGTGTGTGTGTG
>CABHPQ010169150.1:0-20417 GCA_902168405.1 Peromyscus aztecus | reverse complement strand
GTGTGTGTGTGTGTGTGTGTGTGTGTGTGTGTGTGTGTGTAGTGGTGGAGACAGTGGCTGTGGGTTTGCTGTGGTAGAGGAAACTGGTGTCCCACAACTGGCCATATTTATGGGGGAAAATTATTGTGGATTAGTGATTATTAAAATGTTCATATCTTTGGGCCAAATTATTCTAGTTGCAGATACGATTTACAAATAGATATTGCAGAAGATGTGTGTAAGTCAGCATTTTGTTGCTGTGACAAAATGCTTGAGGAAATCAACTTAAAAGGATGAAAGGTTTAGTTCACAGCCTCAGAAGTTTGCATCCATTGCTTCTGTTGTTTTGAGTCTATGGTAAGCCAGTTGAGCATGGCAGAGCCAAACTGCTTGCCTCACAGTAGCCGGGAGTAAGCTAGGGAGAAAGGGGAGAAGACCCCAGACAAAAGACACCCTTTGGGGGCATGATCCCAATGACCTACGTCCTCCAGTTAAACTCCACCTCCTAAACTTCCACCCCACACTGTGGCCTCTTAGGCTATGAATCCATAGGAGGACAATCATGAGGGCAGAGCCTTTCTGAGTCATTCACCTCTCAGGGCTCTGCTTCTAAACACTGTCGCACAGGGAACCAGGCCATCAGCACATGAATTTTTAGGAGACATTTAAGATCCACATCCCAGCAAGATTTTAAAAAAAGAAGAAGAAAAAGGAAAAAACCCTATATGAGAGCAATGAACTATACCACATTAAAAATATATTAAAAATCTGTGTCTAATATAAAGGAGATGATTAAATAAATTATAATAAGCTTTAAGTAAAGTATATATGTGTAATATATTGTATATATATTGCATGTTATATGTTATATATAATTATATATAATAAACTATTCTTTTTCTTCACTTCCCCCCCCAAACATGTCACTAAATGAATCAAAACAATATGAACTTTTCACTACTGAGATAGCAGAAGGTTTTCTTGCTCTACTTGGATAGAGATCATGTGTAGTCAAGGAGAAGGAGGATTAGTCACTTTTCCTGTTGCTGTGACAATGGCAACCAAAGCAAGGAAAGGCTTATCTTGGCTCACAGTTTGAGAGTCCAGCCCATCATGGCAGGGCATTCTGGTGCAGGGGCTTGGGGCAGCTGGTCACACTGCATCTGCAGCCAGGAAGCAGAGGATGGTTGCTGATACTCAGCCACTTTCTGCTTTTTATGAGTCCAGGATCCCAGCCTAGAGAATGGTGCTGCCCACTTCAATTAATCTAATTCAAATAGCTGCTCACAGACATGACTCGAGACCAAATGTAATCTAAATAACACCTAGAGACTTGTCTCCTATGTGAATTCGGATCCTATCAAGTGGATGATAATAACTTTTAGACACCTTTCAAATAAATGCTGGTCTTGGGCAACTTTTGTTTCCCTCGGTGTTTGACAGCAGGAAGCAGTGATGAGCGGTGTACTCCAGTGTCAGGGTCTTTGTTCAGTTCTTAGGTATGGAGCCTTAGCACCGGGAGTGTTCTAACCCCTATGCAAGCTTCAGGCACTGGGACCCTTGGCTCTTGACAGCATCCAGTGTCACAGCATTCAGCTCAGGGGCTGAGACCCATGGCCCTGAAGACTGGACGGTTGTCTGGAACTCTGATGGTGAACAGGCCTGCAGGTTCTTTTCCTGGCTCCTTGCATCCTCGCAGCCTTTAGGCACCTCTCTGCTCTCTCTCATCTTCCTGCTTCCCTTCTTCATCCCGGCTGCGTTCAGATCTCAGATCGCCGATGGCAGATCTCCGATCTCGGCTACCAGCATCCTGCTGAGATGACTCAGGATGCATGCCTCCTCTGGCACATCTTTTGGGAGTCAGGGCGGGATTGCCTGCCACTCAGCAAGCCAGTGTCTGGTACTGTTCAGATCCTTGAGACAAGGACATCTAGCCAGGCAGGTAGACGACTAGATGGGCAGGACTGCTAGGCGGTGGAGATCACTACTGCTGGCCATGTCTGGGCCTGTGGCCACTTCCTCCTCAGCCATAGAACAATCATGCCAAGGCCACTACCCCCTTTTCATCTGTGTAGCAGCTGCTGACGTCACCAGCACTCTCCGCTGTCTCAGTGCTACTAGCCGAGTCCACACTACTGAAAGCAAGCAAGAAAATATCACCGTGGGGAATCCTTCTTACGGGGTCAAATGCTACACCACCAGAGAAGGCAGCACCAGAGAGCATCTCCCAGCCCACTCACGGAGTGAGCCCGAGCAGACTGTTTATATAGCCCTGGGTTTGGCCCAATCACAGCCATTTGTTTGGGCCAATCAGAATCTTGCGTCTTAGCACCATTCATAATCATTGAGGCTTCTTGTGTTTTGGACCAAAGGACTTTACCTCTTAGCAATAATTGGTAATTAGTCCTTCCACCAAGGGAAGTACTCTTCCTCTTCCTTGGGCCAAAGTGGAAATGGTTGCAGGGTCTCCTAGAGTTCACAAGTGTTTCTGATAGCAAAAAGTCTGGCACAAACTGTTTCAAGCAGCCCTGGCTTGAAAGATCCTTTAAGATCCAGGGGAGTCAGCTGTGATCTTTTCATGATCATCGGAAACCATCCATAGGGTGTATAAAATGGAGGATGCCGGAGTGAAAGAGTAGTCCAGCCAGCTGTTAGGCTCGGCCCTTTTGCTCAGGGTAGCAGGGGTAGTCCACAGCTGCTAACCAGGAACCCAGGTTACCCCAGCCTTCGTGTATGCCTACAATATCAACTTAAAGAGTGTCTGATTAACACTGGCCATGATTTAACAGTGCTTGAGCAGAGCCTAACACCCATCCAGTGCCCAGGAAGGAGTGGACCCTTCTTCTGTCTTAAACTCAAGCTTAACAAATTGACAGATTAATGGGTTCAAGACATTTTCCCAAGAAAGAAAATCTATGAAATTGAGAACCATAATCCACAGGCCTTCATTTCTCTATTTGTAAATATTTGAATTTTTCAATCGGGCAATGAGTATAGATATTATTCCTTACAATATTTATTTGTATGGCTGGTTGGTTGGTTTTGAGATAGGGTCTCTCTAAACAGCCCAGGCTAGCCTCCAATTTACAACCTTATGCCTCGTTCTCCCAAGTATTGGGATTGTACACAACTAGTTCCTAGCCTTTTGTACCTTTGCAAGCTTGTGATATTTCAGAGTTTGGTCAAAAAGGAAGTGGGGAAGGACAGAATGAAGAGCACTGTAATCTACATGCTGGAGCAGAGGGGCGGGGGTTGACAGTGAGCCAGTTGACCTAACAGGTCTCATACTGTTCCGGGGAGGTATGAGGACCATGGAGGCAAGAGTGAGCCACGAGCTGACAGCAACCAAACAAGTCAGTCTGCCTCTGGACACTTCTGTCCTTGGATCACCTGCCCCCCTGGGAACCGCTCTCTCTCTACTCTCTGGAGAAACTGAGTCACATAACCTCAGACCTCAGGTACATTCGACATCACTGAGGCCTAGTGAAGACAAGAGAGTCAGTAGACATTCTATTTCCCGAACTATGGGGCTTCTGGGTCGGGGAGGGGTGGACTCCCCAGCCTCTCATTGTAACAGTGGAAGAGCTGAGATAAATACTATCTGGCTCACAAAGTCTCAAACATTTACAACGTGGACCTTACGGGAATGACTTGCTAAAGTGCTTAGAGAAGCATAAATGTCCTCAGGGGAAAGACTCTATCTCCATTTCAGAGCTGTAATAAAAAGACAAGCAGACTGGCTGGGACCTGGCCATGATGCCTATCTGTTTACAGACTCTGTCCACATGCACACCCAGCCTGAAAGCAGGTTTGTGGACTTGACTCTTCAGTACAAATGGATGTCCAAAGATTTTTTTCCAGATCCTCAAGGAAAGCCCCAGACTTCATCATTGACACATGCAAACAGAAGGAGGGGGACTTGGAGAGCAAAAAACAGCTCAACTAACAGAAGAAATGTTTGATAAATACGGAGAATTAGTGACGTTTGATATAGGAGAGGACATTTCATTGATAAAACAAGAATCTTGGTACTATGATCAGAGTAAAGTCTTGAGAGCGTGTCTACCTACATTTTAAATACATAACTAGATAGGGCAAAAGACACTCAAACAAGATGAAATATTAAAGGAAAAATTGGAATCATAGTTCAGGCCATTCGTGTGTTAATAAAAATTGTCGTGTTGAACAAGAAAATTGGGAGATTGAGAGTATTAAAATAGCAAAGAAATAAAATTTATGTGAGTATTTTAAAATTTATTTCACATTGTGCTCAATATAATGAATAAAATAACAGGCCACCATGAAACTGCAGAGCACTTTAGCAACGAAATGGAGACCTTAATCTGCACAGAGAGAAACTGACAGAATGAGAACAGGCCACATGGACCCAGCGTTCTCAAGAGTGACACTGGAGGCCAAAAATATAGAGTAATGCCTTCAGAATTCTGAAGGGAGGTGACTTTTAACGTATACATGTTCACACACACACACACACACACACACACACACACACCCTACCCCTTTGTATGTCAAGACAGCCAGCATTGCCCCTGGGCATTTTCTATTTTCTATATACATGTCAGCTGGTCAAATCTATCAGGTTGCAATCATACCTAGAAAAGCTAAGTTGCTTTTGACACTGAACCTATGTGAAGTCGTGGTCAGGTGGGAGTTAAAAGTCTATTCAGCAAGTGAATCATTTGTTTGGGAATTCTGGTAGAGCTGTGGAATTCTGATAGTTCCCTGTGGACTCTGCTCTGTTTTTGAAACCCATAATCTTTGGAGGTTGGGTATCACACCCATGAGTTGGGACCTCTGCATCAGTAAGCCTGGAATAAGCAGGGGTGGGGGGCATCGAGGTTCGGAAAAAAAGTTAAGTGTTGGGAAAGGACATCGGTGTGTGTACTAAAACCTATGGCAACGGGGAAAACTGACATTTTAACAGGAAGGGAATAGGACACCTGAGAGCGGCTCGGCTAGTGAGAAACGGGACTGGGATTTTCCTGAGAACACTCTCTTGCTGGTGTAGGACAGAACTGAGTGCTTTCCTAAGAAATCAGTCCTTCTTTGCCTTGCTTCCTCCTACAGCTTAATCGCTTACACAGAGCAGTATGTGGAGTATGACCCTTTCATAACGCCAGCAGAGCCATCTAATCCTTGGATCAGCGATGACATCACTTTATGGGACATAGAGATGAGGTAAATAATAATAATAATAATAATAATAATAATAATGTTTGGGAGTGGGGGGGATGTTGGGAAAAAATCCATAATCTCATGCTATTACCTTATTCCCTGTTTTAATTTGAATAAGACCAGAAGAGAAAAGGCCCGAGTACCCTCCATACTGACACCTGTTTGCTCAAGGTCCCTTCCTCCTTGCAGCTTTGGTTTGTACATGGGTTCTTAGTGGCTTCTCTCTGGACCTCTGTATGTCATGGTACAGCTCCTCGCCATTTCCTAGCTCTGGCTGCTGGGAGGGAAGGCTCTGCTGCCTCAACTTGTCCCCTTCCTTTCTGATCGCAACAACCCTAGCCAGCCCCTCTCTACACTGCTCTTATCTCACAGCGCTTCCATCAAACCCCCTCAGCTGCCAACACTATTCTCACTGCGGAACAGATGAGGAAACTGAGGCAGAGCAGAGTTGGTGAACTTGCCCAAAGATACACAGTTGGAATGCAGCAGCATTGAGGCTGGAACCCAGGCAGAGGGCTCCGGAGCTGTGGCTGGCCTCAGGCTGGTCTTCTGAGGTCACAGGCATCACTGGTTCCATCAGCGCATGGCTCTGCCCTGGGGGGGGAGCAAATGTGTTGACATAACAGCTGAGGGGAACTTGGAGCACAGTCAAAATTCCATGACATGCAGGGACAGTTCTGTGTGGCACCCCTTCAGCTCTGTTCTCAGATTTCTTCTTTCATTCTCCATGACCGAAGTGTTCTCTTTCTCTTTTGTGCTCGGGCTGTTATCTTTCTCAGAAGTGGAAAACCCCGGTAACAGTTAATGAAGCCATAGATGCTTACTATAAAAAGTTTAATCTATCCCGATGTGCATACAGAAGAAAGCTCCCCCCTCCCTCCAGCCTGCCTTCCAGGAAGAGTCTCTGGTTCCCACACTGCACCAGGGTGCCCAGGGCACCAAGAGGACTCCCAGGGTGCATATACCTCTGATGGAAACTCCAAGACATCTGACAAGTCAGATGTCATGTACACTACTGGCTTAGGTTGATTCAATGTGAGGATCAGACCACATCCCAATCTTTTTAATGATGAATCTTTGCAAATCTAGGTCTTCGGAGGAGTTTTGTGATTCAAAGCTATGCTGCACAGAACTCAGTATGGACTAGGAAATGAAGGTGGCCACGGTCCTGCCAGATCCAGTTTGAGAAAATGTGCAGTGGGTAGCATGCATACATAAGGATTGTCTTAGTTAGGATTAATATTGAGGTGATGAAATATCATGACCAAAAGTAACTTGAGGAGGAAAGAGTCTATTTTGCTTACACTTCCAGGAAACAGTTCATCACTGAGGGAAGTCAGGGCAGGAACTCAAACAGGACAGGAACCTGGAGACAGGAGCTGATGGAGAGGCTGTGGAGAGTGTTACTTACTGGCATGCTCTCCATGGCTTGCTC
This sequence comes from Peromyscus aztecus, assembly GCA_902168405.1. NCBI lineage: Eukaryota > Metazoa > Chordata > Mammalia > Rodentia > Cricetidae > Peromyscus > Peromyscus aztecus. Next base: position 13,807 of record CABHPQ010169150.1, on the reverse strand, counting down.
AGCCTGCTTTCTAATAGAACTCAGGACCACTAGTCCAGGGATGGCATCACTCACAATGGGCTGGGCCCTCCTCCATCAACCACTGGTTAAGAAAACACTTTACAGGCTTATGTACAGCCCAATCTATGGTGGCAATTTCTCAGTTGAGGTTCCCTCTTCCCAGATGACTCTTGCTTCTGTTAAGTTGGCATAAAAACTAGCCAGGAGAGGGGTTAAGAATGAGATTAAGACTTATTTCCTTTAATGTATGTGCATTTCATATAGTTGCTGTTGCTAGGAAACAAGTACATGCTAAGTTGACTGGTCCCAACCTTAGATAAACAAAAATGTTAGGCGTTTCTTTGGGTTCAGAGAGACTATAAAACTCACTGAGACCTTAAGGGTGTCATGAACTCAGAACATTTTAGAGGTTCCGAATTAGTGACTATCTCTTTAAATTTTTTATACATAGAAAATATTCTCATCTCTAGTGTAATTATGTTCATTATATATACATGTATATGCTATTTTAATTAGCAATATATATAAGCACATACAGATCTACCTTATCCTTTTTAATATCTGTATAATACCCCCTGGCATGAATGAAGTAAAATTTATTTAACCAATTCCTGGGCCGTAACTAACTCACGTCTATTTCTGCAATATAAATAACAAATCAAGGAACATCCCTACACTCCAGTCTAAATTTTCTACTATAAATTTTCCAGAAGTGGAGTTACTTGGAATGGAATGCATATTTTCATTTTAGTTCAGGTGCCAGCTTTTCCTAAACAAAACCGATCCCCCCTTTTCCATGCCTTCGGTTTAAAGGTACCCGTCTCCCACATGCTTGTCAGCCCTGGCATTAGCAAGCTTTCTGTCTTTGTAAACCTAATAGGTTGAAACAATTCTCATTTTCTTTCTGTTTCTTCACTGGTGTAGAAATATCTTAATTGAGGGTTTTTCATGTGGTTAGCCGAGATTCATTCCTTTGTGACTTTCCAGTCTCCTGTCCTTCCTGTCCCCCCAGTAGTGGCTTTGCTTTGCGTATTGGGACAGAAAAGTCCCATTTGCTTTGGCTTGTCTTTTTTCCAATTCCTCCCTTCTTTTTTTATTTCTTTTCCTCTTCCCCAACTTTTGATTTTCTTATCAACTTTTGCATTACCTCTTCAAATTCTAGTTTCTATTATAGCCATAGTTATATTTTACTTCTTTTTTGTTTGTTTGTTTAAAAGTTCACTAATTCATAACAGGGCATGTGTGTAATGGAAAACACAAGCTTCCCTCTTCCTTCTCTTATCACACTCATCCCCAGAGGTATGTTAACATGATGTATTTTTAAACCAACATTCTGAACTTACGTTTCTATCAACATTACGAGAATAAATAGTGTGCAAATGGACATCTACTTCTAAAATTCTGTTTCTGATGTGACCATTATTAGTTACTCTTCTGTTGCTGTGATGAAACACCATGACAGGGCAACTTTTAAGGGAGGGTTGATTTGGGCTACGGTTCCACAGGGTTAGCAGTCCACCACCATCCTGAGAAAGTGGCAGCCACGGGCGGCCGGCATGGCGGCTGCAGCAGCAAGCTGAGAGTTCACGTTGTGAACCCCAAGCGGGAAATAGAGAGTAAAAAGTGAGAGCAGACACGGCCTTCAGCTCTCAAGGCCAGCCTCCGAGGGCATAGCTCCTCAGCAAAGCTTGGGGGGACCCTAAGTCTCCTCAGAGACCACCACCTACTGGGACCAAGTGTACAAATGCCTGAGACTATGGAGAACATTTCTTATTCAAACTGCTACACGGGGATAGTCTCTTCCAGTCTGACCCAAGAATTTAAAGCTTTCATTATCTCATGGTGTCTTTTTTCCTCCTCATCCTCCTCCTGTTCCCAATTGCTTTAATGACTGCTTCTGTGTTTTCCGTGTTAGTCTCTCTTGGTTTTAACTGTATAGGTACATTTTGATTAATATTTCTAAAAGTTTTTTTTTAATTTATTCTTTAAAAACTCTATCTCTCTCTCTCTCTCTCTCTCTCTCTCTCTCTCTCTCTCTCATCCTTTGGTAGGAACTCTAAGCCCCTGGGGTAGAGCTATCAAATCTCTTTAGAGGTCTCCCTGCGTTACTCAAATGATTTTTGGTTTTTTGATTTTGTTTTGTTTTGTATTGTTTTTTGTTTTGTTGTTTTTCTTTCTCCTTATGTTCTTGACACTCTGTCATCAGTGGTGGCGCTATGCTCTGGTCTCACTGTTTTTATCAGAATCTGGTCAGCATCCCCCCGACACACACACACACACACACACACACACACACACACACACACACTTTCCTTAACAAGCCGCTTCCGTTATGTGGAACCTGTTGTGTACTTCAGAGTTTCTTTCCTGTGCTCCCGTCTAACGCCTACCCCGCTGCTCTGTTGACGTCCTGCTGCTCAGAGCTCCAAGGCTCCCGCTCTGTTCTCTTCCACAGCTCTGCTGAAGTTGTGGACTGTCCTCCACCAGCTTTGTTACAAGTCCCATCCGTTTCGAACCTCCCCGAAACGCCTGGACCTTACCATCCACCTGACGAACGTGTCTTGGTCTCCACATATTATGATTGGGGTTAAAAACGCAAACAACAAGCAAACAAAATCCATTCTTCTGAGCTTCAGGGCCTTGCCGATTCGGTCTTTCTGAGCCATTTGCCCCTCCTAGCTGACTTTCCTTCTCACTCAAGCCTTCCCAAGCATGATGACCAACTGGCGTAGTGACATGGCTGTCTCCAGTTGACGTGTCACACCCCCCTAGTTCACTTCTGAAGAGGACCCATGATTTGCTTTATCATCTGGTCTTCTAACTGGCGCAAAACAGGCACCCAAAAGTATAGGTTGGGTGGGTGGTAGGTGACTGAGTTATTTCGTCTTTGGTCATTTCACTGACAGCTGGGAAAAGAAGAAAGCTAAGTGCCCGAAGCTAATTCACAATGGTAAAACGAATCTTCTCACTTGTCCCTAACTAGAAAAAGAAGCACATGATCACTGGGGACATGGTGGCCGCTTTGCCACTTGATTTATCTCAAACTATTCGGCGTTCTATCCTCCACACAATGCTGCCTGACCTCCAATACGTGGTCTAGTTCTGCTGTTATTGTTCAAACTTCTACCCTAAGCTAATGTCTAACCTAGGAAAAGATACAGCCACAGTCTTATCTACCCAAACAATTGGAGATCTACAAACACAGGTGAAAATGAAGCCCTAATCCTCCTGGCAGGGTGTCTTTACTCACTCAGAGGCTTACAGAGCTGTCAGAAGAAATGTGGAGCATGAGATCAGTGCTGACATCACACCTCAGCCTGATGATGGTCCCTGTCTATACAGTAAAGCCCTAAGGTGACCAAGAAAATAACCGCAAGTCAGTGTTTTTCTGTTCCACCTTAATTCAGCCCATAGGGATTGAGACCTACTTTGCACTGTGTTCTGAGTAAGAAATCCCCTGGATAAAAAATCTAACAAAGTCAATAAAACCTGCCATCTTACCACCTGGCACCAGAATTCCTCTTTGCTTGGCAAAGGGCATTCAGCCACTTGGGGCATAAATCACGCCCTGTAGGCAAGGCTTTGGCAGACTCAGGCAACAGAGGAGAGGGTTCAGCTGTGCCCTGGGAGAAAGTGAGATGAGTCTGTTTTCTGTCCCTGAGAGAGAAATACGAAGGGTGGGGGTGAGGGAGTGAGGGCGGGAGATGAAGCAGGGCAAGGTTAGGAGCCAGGGAAATTCTAGTAGCCAGTGACAAAGGTCTTTTCAAAAGCAGGAATACTAACTAAGCATGTTAGCTGCCAGGAAAGGCCATACGTGCCCTCTTCTCAAGGCCTCGAGTATCATCCATGTCTTCTGTCTTCCCAGACGTCATGTGAACATGGCAGAGGAGATGAAGCCATGTGTGAGCAAATAGGATGCTCTGGGGGATATCCTTTTGCTCATCTGTACTGGGCTTTAGACTCCTTCTGGGCTACAGAGAACTCCAGGCTGACTTAGTTTGAGCTCCAGGTGTGAGGACATGAGAGGAAATGCTTGGAGTCCACAAAAAAGAAGAACACATTGTGTCTGCTGCAGGGTGGACACAGACCGTGCAGTGAGGGGCATAAAAATGGGCAAAGCAATATGAGATGTAATACAAATAGCAGGGAATTGTTCTCGGATCCCTTCTCAGTCTCAGATGAGATATTAGATCCAAAAGTCTAAGAATGAGAAAGGGTATAATCAGGGCAGGGGGGGAGGGGTGATAATAGTCTACTGTCTTAAATCATGGCAAACTCCATCTGATGGAGATTCTGAGAAGTCAACTTTCATTAAAGAAAATAATAATAGCAAGGGTTTAGCATTGAGGAGCCGTTAGCCAAAAGGCACTGGACCATAGCCGGGGAGAATTCACTAATCTAAACATTATCAGAAAGGTGTCATAGGGAGGCCTAAGGAAGTAGTTCTGGTGGTAACATTCCTTGGAGGGGCAACCTCATGAAACTGCTGTGGCCTGCAGAATTGTGGTAAACTATTCTTCCTTCCATGGGGAAGGTTTAAGGCTCCCTCTCTCCTGAGTATCAGGCATGTGACCAGTGCTTACATAGAGCCTGCTTCATTCTACTTGGGTGAAGTCATCCCAGTCAAATTGACCATCCTTAAGAGACAGAGCCTATTCCTGAGTGGCTGGTATGCAGCTATTGGGGCAGAACTATTAAGCTCCTTTTAAAAAAATTAGATTTATTTATTTTATTGTATGCATATGAGTGTTTTGCCTGTGAGTATGTATGTGTGCCATGTGCATGCCTGGTGCCTGTGGAGACCAGAAGAGGGCACTGTATACCCTGGAACTGGAGTTACAGATGGTTGTGAACCACCAAGTTGGTGCAGGGAACTAAACCCTGGTCCCCTACAAGAGCAAAAAAGTACTGTTAACCACTGAGCCATCTCCCCAACCCCCTCAAGCTCCTTTCTTAAAGCAGTCAATTCCCAAACATGGCCTCATTGGTGGCTTCCCTCGTTGTGTGCATATGCTGATCCTTATGTCAAGAGAAGGCATTTGTTTTCATATGCAGAGGCCTTGATGCCTTATTTGGCCAACTGGCAAAGTGACACTCTGAGAGGCAGCCATACAGAGTCCCAGTAGTTTCTAAACGTTTGCTCTTAAGTCTTTGAAATTGTCCACCATGCTGGGAGAAGTTCAAACCATTGAGGGAGCCATGTGGGGTCACTCTAGCCAACCCTCAGTTGAGTTATTGACCAATGGCCAGTGTCAGCTGCCACAGGTGCCAATTGGACATCCAGCCCCGTCCAGTCCTTAGATGACCCTTTAAGCCACCTTGCAAATACAGCTCTGAGTGACCACAAGTGAGAGGGCGCAGTCAAGCCCAGACAAAGTGAGCATACTGAAAGGGAGCAATGAATGGATACAGACTGGGCTACACCCCATTGGAGTATCCAAGACCTTTCCGTTGTTCTCGGGGTGGTGAATAAATAGTTTCTTCATAGCCTGGCCCTAAGATGGGGTCATTAGCTATGCTTTCCTAAACAAGGACTGGCCCTTGTTTCATAATTTTTCTGATAACTTATCTTAATCCATTCAGGCTGTCAAACAAAAATGCAGTAGACTGTGTGTCACTTACATATGAAAGAAATTTGGTTCTCATTGTTCTGAGAACTGAGAATGTAAGGATCAAGGCAGCAGTGTGTCGGTGTCTGAGGAAGGCCTGGATCATGATCTGGTCAAGATGTGTGGTGGTTTGAAAGAAAATGGCCCCCAAAGGGAGTGGCACTAATGGGAGGTGTGGCCTTCTTGGAGGAAGTGTGTCACTGTGGGGGCAGGCTTTGAAGGTTCATACATGCTCAAGTCATGCCCAGTGAGACAGTTCACTTTCTGTTGCCTGCAAGATGTAGAACTCTCAGTTCCTTCTCCAGCACCATGTCTGCCTGCATGCTGCCATGTCCCCCCATGAGAATAATGGACTAAACCTCTGAAACTGTAAACAAGCCACCCAAATTAAATGTTTTCCTTTATAAGAGTTGCCATGGTCATGGTGTCTCGTCACAGCAAGAGAAACCCTAACTAAGATAAGGTGGCATGTCACTAATATCTCCTTGCTTAGGAGGCTGAGGCCGAAGGATCACAAGTTTGACTTGGCTACAGCGTGAATTTCATATCTTGCCTTTGTGTTCTCTTATGGCAGCAAGGTGAGAGCTCTGGGGTTTATTGATAAGGATGCTAACCTCATTCCTCTCAGCTCAATGACTTCCGAAGGCCCCAGCCCTTAATACCATCATGTTGGGGGTCAAAATGTCAAGGTGAATTTTGGAGAGACAAAAATTTTAGTCCATACCATTTTACACCTGCCCCCCTCCAGTTTATAAACTCTAGATGGTAAAAATGCATCTAATCTGCCCCAATATCCCCAGCAGTCTTGCTCTAATGTCAGCTTTAAAGTACCATCTAAATAAGATGAGGGTGAGTTAAGACACACGTCATCTCCAGCCAAAGTCCCTTCCAGCCATGAAGCCAACGAGGCACATTATTTCCAAACTCCAATGATGGGAAGTTTGAGACAGACATTTCCATCCCAATAAGAGAAGAAGTGGGAAACAAGAACAATAGGGCAAAGTTAAGACTTTAGTCCAAGACTAATTCTCTTTGTCTTGACGCTGTGCCTGTCAGACCCTCACTGAGACAATAGACTGACTCACTGAGGCAGCAAACCCACCTCCACAGCTCTTTGGCTTTTCTGAGCCGATGTTCTGTTTTCTACGCCCATTTGGGTGGCAGCAGCATTCACAGCCCAGTGAATGCCCTCTCTCTGCAGCTTTCCTGGGCTGGACCACTACCCTGCAGCTCTGCCATGGAGGCTTGTCCCAGGAGCTCCACTGGCTCCAGTCCACCTTGCAGCTCTGTGCGGGAACTCCATCTTGGAAGTACCAGGCATGGCGTCCCAGACTGATGAACTGGAAAGATGGCTACACCTACTGAAACTGTCCCGTGCCCAGGTCCCCATGGTCCTCATGGGTGCAGCAGTCTGCGCCTATAACGGTAGTCACAGGCCTAGCTGCCGCTGAATCATCTTCCTATTGTCCCCCAGAATAGCTCCTGGCCTTTGTCTGGATGACTGAGCCCTACTGTGTCCTTGGAGCAGGCGCTGGCCACACCAGTCACAGTCTCTTTTTTGTTGTGTTGTTTGCCTCCTTGTCAGAACACAAACAAGCCAGGAATTTTCTCGATCCTTATTTAGGTTCTCGTTCCTTTTGGCTAACAATTCTGTCTTTAGCTCACTCCTCTCTCTTTATGTACTACTAAAAGCAGGTAGAAGAGTCAAGCTACTCCTTCAACCCATGGCTTAGAAACGTCCTTGGCTGAATATGTAGAATCATTGCTTGCAAGTCCTGCCTTTTACTAGCACTCGACAGAGTCCAGCCCATCTCTGGCACTCACTTTATAACAAGAATCACCCTTCCTCTAAAGTCCTCATGTTCATCTGAGGTTTGTCAGCACAGCCTTCACCGTTCATTAGTGCTCGTTTGGAATGATTTAAGCATTATCTAAGAAGAACAGGGGTTTCTCTTCAGCTTTTGTATTTGTTTTCTCAGCGCACGCGCGCGCGCGCACGCGCGCGCGCACACACACACACACACACACTCATCTTTATGGGTCCATTCTCAGCAAACACTTTAAACTTCTTCTGGCCTGTCTTTACCACCCTTTCCCATTTTTAAGTATGTGTTACGGCAGCATTTCCACTCTTGGTTCCAAAGTTTGCATCAGCCCATTAGGGTGGCTGGAAAAAAAAAAAAAAACACCATCTATGTAACTTCTAAATGCCATGTATTTACTTCTCACGGTTCAGGAGACTGGGAGGTGGAAGAGCAAAGCACCTGGAGATTCACTGTATGATTGACAGTCCTCTTACTGGTTCATTGATGACCAGCTTCTTGCTGCATCCTTACATGGTGGCAGGGTGAAGGGGTTCTCTGGGTCTTTCCTAAGAACACTAATTCCATTTATGAACCGATCACCTCCATGGGCCCCGCACCCAGACACATCTCATTGGCAGTGAGAATTTCAACATTCAAATCTAAGGAAGGAGGCAAACAATCATTGATAACACAGCTCGAGTCTTTTGAAGATAGCTTACAGCTTTTCTCAAGCCTGCGTTTAGACATCAAATGAGGAACAGGAAGTAGAAGGCAAAGTAGTGTGGGAAACGAGAAAGAATGGATGTCGGAGACATACACATGGGGCGTCCGAGTCTAGGTTGTTGTTACATGCATCTCTGCGGTCTTTTGAACATGGAGCATTGATCTACCTCCTGGCTTGTACTGGAGTTCAAAGAGACACTAGAAGTAGTGTAAGGAAAGCTCTTTATCTTTCCTTCACACCTTGTAGGTCCTACTGGAAGAGCCAAACAGTTCAGTTGTTGGAAGGCAGCTGAGTTAAGACGTTATTATGGCTACCATAGACTATCCCAGGGTAGTTTCTCTCCAGACCTTCTCATTTGTGCTAAAGGGTGGTGACCTTGTACCTTTGGGGGGCACCTCTGACTTCTGTGCGAGTCCTCTCTCTAATTCTGTACCTACAGAGGCATTCCAAAGTTTCTGACACACCCCCAGGCTGCCCCTTTCCCAACCCTGACGCCACCACGATCATCAGAAAGTGGTGGCGGTGGTGGTAAGTGTTCATCCATGAGAAAGTTGTTAAAAAGACTGAGTCACTCTACACAAGTCTCTGGGCACAGCCTTTGATGAGGACACAGCTACCACCCGCCCGTCTGCAGAACCTTGAATCATTGCCTGGTAAAGAGCACATATGTCTCTGTCCCAGGTCAGAGCATGACCCTGGAGGAAGAATATTTCTACAGATCTTGGGGACTTAAATTTGCTGATAGTCTCAACTCCAGGTGACTGTCTCCACAACCAGGACGTTTGATCCTTGGAAAGTTACCAACTTTGATTAATTGTGTGGTTTGTTTCCAAGAGAATCCAGAATCCATTGTCATGTCTTATTGTAAAAAGCCCAACCTGATACTTTGCAAGAGATCATTTATGGAGGAATTTTCCATTGCCTAACCTAGTAGATTTAGCCTTCTACCATGACACTACTGAGCTGTGCCTGGGAATACAAAGTCATACTGCAAGAGCCTCCCTGATCCCCACATATACATACAATCTACTGGTCACTGCCCTAGACATAGAAGACACTGGTTTGAATGGCTTACATCTAGACCGTATATCAGGTACCACAGCCCCTGGCCACAGATGACTATTTAAATTTAAACTTTAATTACTTTAATTTTAAATTTGACTTCAGGTCATCAGCCATACTGGTGCCTCGCCGGCCCTCAGTGCCCCAAGCCTGCAAAGCACGAATGTAAAATGGCTCTTCCTGCTCAGGCTGGGAATTACTTGCTTTTTTAAGCACTTCAGTGCACTAGTTCTCTTCTGAGAGAAATATGGAGACTACGTCAACTCTATAATAAGAAAAACCCATGATCTTATATACTGACTGTTAGGGATGATCAAGAGCCTATCTGTCTCTAAAAGGAAAAAAAAAAACTGTCTAGACTAGGGTTTCCCAAGTGTTGTTGGGAAAACAACTAAGTCCCTGGGAACCCTTGTGAAACTGGAGCTTCTGGTTCAGCAGCTCCTGCAGACCACACCTTGAGTCAGGATGGGGGTGGGGAGGGAGCGGGAGGTTCCAGCAGGTGGCTTGTGAAGTAGGGACTATTGTCTCATGAAGGGTCAGCCAATGGACTTCACGAGGGGAGAGAGAATCTGAAGGAATTAGTGTAGGGGTTCAGCATCGGAGGAATATGACCAATCCCACTTCTTCCATGTGGGTGTGAGGTTGCAGGGCAGGCATGAGCTCAAAGCTGAAGGCTGTGCTCTGGAGCCACACAGCTAGAATGGATTCTTGATTCCATCACTTCCCAGCTACGAGTCTCAAGACAAGTGATAACTAGACCTCGGTCTCCCTATCCGGAAAATGGAAACAGCCCTAGCATTCTTCACAGAGCAGCTATAAGGACTCAGCCCATTGGCAGGTAGATGTAAAGTGCTTAGGACGATGTCTAGTACACTACAAACACTGTGGAGTGGCCAAAGCCATGGGCAAAGGCAGCATGCTGTTTCCAAGCAAGTGAATGTGATTTATTCTGGTTGAACCCATGCATTTATAACCAGGATATCACTCAGCTCTAATCAGAGGCTGAGCTCCCCTCTGTATACTGAAGAAGAAACAGAAGATGGGGAGCCAGTTTCTGAGACAAAGGGTTGGATTCATGAGGTATCCTGGGTCACAGGAAAAGTACAAAAAGGATGGAGTTGGAAGTTGGATCTGTAACTGATGGGAGTGGTCCAGGGAGGCCCCATCAGTGGTGGGGATAGGCTTCCTATAGACGGCACTCACTTGCTGGGCACTTTGGTGACCCTCACCGACCATGGCCTTTTCACTTGCCCCGTTTCAGAAACTGTTCACCACCTGTTACCATCGGTGTGTAAAAGTGTACGTGTGGAATTTGTGTGGGGTTTGTGGTATCTGTCACTTACCCCTGAGATGGTTCTCCTTGACGTGTGGTGGCAAAACAGATTTATGAGGGAGACTATGACGGTGGCTTTTGTTTGATACTGATCATTTTTCAAACCTTCTCTTCCAAACCCCAAAGCAAAGAGCCCAGTCAGCAGCGAGTAAAGCGATGGGGCTTCTCTTTTGACGAGATACTGAAGGACCAGGTGGGGCGGGACCAGTTCCTTCGATTCCTGGAGTCGGAATTCAGTTCAGAAAATCTCAGGTAACTCAAACGTTTGAATTGTATAACCGTGTGTGTGTGTGTGTGTGTGTGTGTGTGTGTGTGTGTGTGTGTGTAAATTTGCATAATTAGTCTCTCCACCTCCCTTTCTCAATAAAGCATCAGTTGGGGTTCAAATCCAAAACCCAGCTTATCTAGCTAAGGTTGGGATGCAGGCTTTGAATGGGATTAAATAGTCAAATGGATTTAATAACACCATTCATCAAGCAAAACTATGGGTCCTCTACAGGAACAGAACTGACAGGAAGAATACATGCAGTAAAGGAGGATTACTAGACAGGCTTTCAGGATGTGGCCTGGGTGGTCCAACAATGGATCTCACACACTGGAAAGGCTGAGAATCCAGTGGTTATTCAGTCCACGAGACTGGATGTCCCTGCAGTCCCGAAGGCCTGGAGGATTCCTGGAGAGTTGCTCGTCTTCGGTCTACAACAGAATCCTAAAGAAAGTAATCTTAATATGGATGAAGGAATGCCTCAGCCGAATAGATGGGCTTGTCAACAAGCAAAAATCAAAGTTTCCCTTTGTCCCCGTATCTGGGTTGCCACCAGAAGGTGCCACCCACATTTAGGGTGGGTCTTCAAACAATTTGAACAAGAAAGTCCCTCACAGGAGTGCCTAGTGGCTTTTGTTTTGATTCCATGTACTATCAGGTTGACAACCAAGATTAGCCATCACAATGGCCTTAGCCAACTAGTGACTTCTCCACAGCTGAGATCCACCACCACCACCACCACAAATACCCTACCCCTAAAGAGAACATCAGGTTCTCTTTTACATATTAAACTAATTTCCATGTTCAAATGCTATTCTCTGAAATAGACATATTATTTTTTTGAAATTTTAAAATTAAAAAAAAATCCGAGCGTGTAATGCTGGAAAAGGACTGTGTTCTCTTATGTTAATGGGTAAACCCACAATCATCAATTAGGTGATATCTTTGGCAAACCTATGCTACAGCAAGCCTCGCCACGGTCTACTAAGGGATGCAAGACAGTTGAGATATGTGATTTCTCCCTAGAAACAACCTTGGAGGTCCTTGGAGAAAATGCCTAAGTAACGATTAAGTTATTAATTAGACACAAGTAAGTGTAGCCTCTAAAGCCATTTTGGAAGTATTTAAAGGAGGAAGGAATGAATGTAAGAGAAAGTAGACAAATCCTAAGCTTGACTTTGAAGAATTCACAAGACTTCACTGGACCGAGTAAAAGGGAATATATTCTAAGCGGGGACACTGAATTGGCCATGGAGTGGGTGTTAGGCAGAACTTTTTCATCTTGGTGATTTATTTGGGCCCCTGATTACAGAGATTTCGATGGACAGTGGTGGAGAGAGTGAGACAGAGCAGACACATGGGTGGCCTGGAAGCAGAGCGAGAACCTGCACTGTGGGCATTCCCCTCTGCCTGCTTTCCTTACATCCATGCCTCAAGTCTATGGGAGGGGGCTGCCTACACCCAGCTGTATCTTCCCCCTGAGCTCCACCTCCCTGGAAATGCATTCCACAGACACCCCCAGGTCTTTACTAATATCCTAGGCTCGTCTCAAGCCAATCAAGTAGAAAATAATAAATCAAGATTAACTCTCACCGAGTAACAACAGTATGACTGTCCCAGGCTGTACAGTCCTCGGATGATGTAGGTACCAATGGTGTGTCCTTTCCGATCAGACCTGTGCCTACAATGAACCAGACAAGCTAGGTCTCGCTTCCCGGTTATGGCCCAACAGTTCTTTCATCATTCTTTTAGAATATCCAAACCATAGCTCGGGGGTCTGCTTTGATTCCTGACCAGGCATTTGTAACAGAAGCCATGACTTCTAATCCTCTTCACTAGGGTAACACCTAGGCCAGCCTCCCCAAGCTATACAAGAAGCAAGCTGTACATTCCCAACTGGTCTCTCTGTGTCATCATCCCAGACTCCATCTCTAGCTGGGTCCCCATAGGTCCTTCTTACCTCTCCAATCCCCATCACATTTGGGCACCAAGTTAGAATGATGCAGACTGTGTCCTTTGCTGGTTCCTCAGCCCACAAGTAGACTTAAGAGCCCTCTGCCACCTGAAATATTACAGACAGTAGAAGAGTGACCATAGGCTCCTTCCTGTTCATTGTGAAGGTTCCAGGGCCATCTACATACTGAGCTACTCCTTGCCCGGTCTGTGGGCTTTGCTGTCAAAAGCCGCAGTGTAGCCAAGGGCCGCTTTTGCAATCAGACTAGTTGCAGGAAATAGGCATGGAGTCCCAAGTGCACTGGGAAGTGTGTCCCTGGCAGGTGTTCCCTCCCTTCTGCTATTTCCATTTGTGCCTCTGCCAGCAGCTTTGCCTGGTGCCAGGAGGGCTACATTTAATCTTGGGTGAAAGAATGTGCATGCACATGTGTGAATGCACCAGCCCCCAGCACACATGCATAAATCCAGACTTAAAGAAGGTCCCTCTGATCCGTGACAGGAAGGATGATAAAGAAAATAGGACAGCGGGGTGAAAAAGTACAGCCCAGGAGCTTCTGAAATCCTCCCCGGAGACCCCAGCTCCATGTTGATTAGGTATTCAGCCTAATTGGATACAGGGAGGAAAGTTCAGCTTTCAGTCACACCACCGGAAGACCCTTCAGTCTCTTATCACCAAAGAGCTGCTTTCCTTTCCCTCTGTTCATTCCTTCAGCCACAGACCGTGGCTAAGCCCTCCCAGGACCCAGGTCCCAAGGGCTCAGGGTTAATCTGGCTCTGCCCCTTGTCCATAGTTGCCATGCATGGCTGGCCAGATGCATCTCTGTCATGGTCCTTGTGCACAGTGGTTCCTGGGGGAGGTGAGGAAAATGTACAGCTGAGGCTCCCCATCACCCGTTGCCTTGGTCCTTGCTGGGTTGTCCCTTCTCCTCAGCTCTGGTCATGAGCCCAGGGTACTGAGATCAAAGCAGGAGAAGGGAAGGGAAGGAGTCGGGTATTGCAAAGTGCTTTTCTGCTTCTGTCTTCTGGAATCTCTCCAGGAGAAGGAACACTTCATTC
>CABHPQ010169149.1:18863-47142 GCA_902168405.1 Peromyscus aztecus | reverse complement strand
GTGCACACCCCTCTCAGGGACTCCACTTCCCGGGTTCTCTCTGCCTTGTCGTAGCCTTCTGGCCACATCATTTAGGACTTACAGAATTAGATCAGGCTCACCCATACAGTTCATAATAAGCCTCTTGAGTTCCAAACGGAATCGGCTGAAAAGACACCTTTTGCTACCTGGTGACATATTCACTAAGTCTGAGAATTTGGGTGCAAGTACATGAGAGGCACCATTCTGCTACCACAGGGAAGGCCAATACTTTTCCTGTCCTAGCCCAACCCAGGGGTACAATGCACTCAACATACCCAACGAGGATCACTAGTCGTAAACAGGATCACCTCCTTGGAGCGCCGTAAGTCTGAGGCAGAGGAGAGGGGGAAATCTGTCTTCCACAAAGGCTCTTTTTATCAAAAATCTTTTATCAAAAATCTTTTTTTAGATATGACACAAACCCTTTGCAAGATGATGTTTCTTTTATTCTTATGTAATACTTGGATGAAATGGATGTAAGAGATTCATTTTACTGGTATAGATACATAACTAAAGCAGAACAGAGGTTAGGAGTGGTAAGTTAGATATATTTAGGTAGAACAATATCCAAATGGTTTTATGTGCACACATGTACGTGTGTTTATGTGTGTGTGATGTTCATGTGTGTGTACATGTGTGTGAAAGGTCACACTCTTGTGTGTGTCTGTGTTTGTGCACACACACACACACACACACACACACACACACACACACGCATGTACATGAGCCTGGGTGCACATGCATGAGCACATGTGTGGAAGCCAGAAGTTCATGTCAGGTGTCTTCCTCCACGTTACAAATTGAGGCAAGGTCTTTCACTTCAACCAAGAACTATCCTAATTTGGCTAATGTGGCTAGCCAGCTTGCTGCAGGCATCCCCTGTATCTGCCTTCCAAGCACTGGGGTTATGGGGTGCTATTAGGCATGTTAGCATTTACATAGATGCTGGGGATCCAAACCGCAACCCTCATTCTTGTTTGACAGAAGCATAATCTATCGGCTGAGCCATCTCCTTAGCCCAAGATCATGGGTTTTGATGCAGCTGCTTGACGGATAGAAATGTTGAGCTGCACACAAATTATACTTGTCACCTATAATTCACTTCAAATCAGTCTTACAGGAAATGTGATCTTGATCACTCAGAAAATGCACGTCCTTAGACAGCTGAGTAACACGATATGGCTTTTTTAAAACAAACCGATAACTCAAGTTCCTGAGGGCAGAAATGTCAAGTCTGCAAGGCACATGGCCCTTCCACTCATAAGCTGCCCTGGGCACTGTCACCAATATAATGAAGGGAACTGGTAATCTCTAACCGGAGGTGCAAACAGGCTGGATCCTTACACTCCTTCCTCTGCAAATCCCCTCCACACAAAGATGTTTGGCCACCTCAGAAGGGAGATGACAGATGTCTCCTGTGTCCCTAGGAGCCCCCCTTTCCTTCTTAGAAACACTCAGTTCATCTATCCCCTCTCCAGCCTTCTATCAAAATAACTGAACATCTTTATCTCAGAAAGTGCCACCAGACACAGTCTTCTTCTAATTAAACACAGTATTCAGATTATGTGTGGTTATTTATTCCTCAGTGATACATGGTACACACAAACCTTTAGTGGAAGCCCCTCCAGGAAGTCTAACAAATTTATCAAGAATCTACCATCTATCTAACAGCACATGAGTCATCTGGGCCATAGTTACTATGAATCATCCATATCAATGTCTATACCTATCTATTACTATATCTGTATGGGGGGCACTCATGACTCAATCTCTAGATATCTGAAGTGAAAATTATTTGAAACAATTATATAGAAATAGCCCCCAAACTGAAATGTTTCCATCCTACAGAAATGTTGTGAGGATTCTAAGAGTAAACAACTGGAAAGTCTCATGACTGAGTCCCTCACTCCAAAGGGGCAGGCTGGGGAATAGCACTTCTCAGGATCGGCTCTCAGAATCAAGGTGACAGAATTTCAAGGAACTAAAGAAGAGATGGGAAGGAAGATGAACTCATCTGAGACCTGGAAATTCATTTGAGAACAGAAGCAGGGGCATAACACCCAGACCTTTCAGGATAAGCAGGAAATGAGTTGTTTTCCCACAGGGCACCAGGGAGCCAATGGCAAAGCTCTGGCTCTCTCTCTCCATAGTGACGCTCTCATTTTCTTCACTTATAAATGTCATGCAATCCTTAGAATAGGAACTACCTACCTAGCGGAGATCAGCCTTGAAGGCTGACAGCAGGCTTTCTGCCCCACCTAGAAGACAGGGTACACTCTTTACTGTCATACTGCCATTCAGCAAAGATCTTTCTGTGAACCAGGAGCCTGCTGGACAGGCTTCTCACCCATCCCGAGCTGGGCTTGCACAGATCTCCTAAGCAGCCACTGTCTCTGCAGTCTCTGCCTATTCCGCTTCTCCATGCACAGATCCGGGAGCTGCAGCTACAGTCCACCTTTCCCTAAGAGTTCTGATTAAAATGTGCATGCACCACTCTGTTCCGAGCACACAGAGAAATTGCTACTCGAAGCAATTTAAGGAACAAAAGAAGTCAGAGCCGAGCTGATGCCTGGCTTTAAACTTCATCTAATCTGCTTTTAATCTTTATAGTTTTTAAAGTCCAGGTTGTGAAGCCTTTAAGACAGTGTGTTCTCCCTGGATTCTTTTTCGTCCTGGGTCTGGTTTCTGAGAGGCAAATAGCTTGAACATCATAAAGGCAGACTAGATCACAGCCTGGGCTGTCATCTTCCTCTGCCTGGCATTAGACTAAGCCATTAAATGGCTCTCTCCAGCATGCTTGCAAAAGCTCTTATTTTGCATATTGACTTTTATGAATACTCTTTCTCTTTCCTTGAGGGCTAAAGAGAAACCACCACCAAGAAGTGCCCTACTTGACAGTTAAATGTTCCTTACATTAACTTAATAGTGACCTGCACTAAGTAGGTCTTTCCTTCCCTTTGAGTTCCTGACTTTGTGATAATTTGTCCACTAAATAAACACCATGGAGTTTGAGAAATAGACATGTCCTCAGGAGACTTAAGAGGATTTATTGTTGCCTTGTATTTCTTTTAGAATAGCATGATAACAAAGTTGGTATCTCCATACAGGCACACACCCTGAAAACACAGAGTGTAATAAACAGCCTCAACTAGAAGTCATCTCCTGTGCATTAGCTCCACTGTGAATGCCTACCTACAGTTCCTCTCCCCCACCACTCCCCACCACCACCCTCCACCCTCCCATCCCCACCCCACCCCACCACCAGAACAACAATGGCTTCCAAGACCCACTTCTCCAGGAAAAGAAACTCAGGGGATACTCACAGAAAGACAAAAGGAAAAGTTTTTACTGTGCTCTGCCAGGTAAGGGTGGAGGTACCCTAGGAACTTAGGAGGGAAGGATGATTCCTTAAAGAATCAGGTTTGCCAATAAAGGTCAATTCCCAGTCTTTTCATCCATACGGTCTAGGCAATATTATCAACAGGCTCCCCTTTGTCCTCTTCCCCAAATATCTTTGCTGAGCATTCTCCCCTAGGCTAACAAGGGTGCTGGTTCACAGCAGGAAAGTCACTAGCAAAAAAAATTCACCAGTTACCTCCCTCATTAATAAACTCTACAGAAACACACAGAGACTAGGAAGCCCTCTCTATGTCCTTTCCAGCCCAGGAGTGGACAGTGTCTTCTGCTTTCCCAAGAGGAGTGAGTTCCAAGTTGCACAGATTTCTGTTCACCTGCCAACCACAATGCAGGTCCTCCTAGAATAGAGACACCACCCTGTCTCTATACACAGTAGCATACTGGTCTAAGAAGATCACACTGCCCATGCACTCAGACTTTTCTTTCCCTTTCCAGCTGCTCCATTCAGTTTTCTAACAATCTCTCTGACTGTGTAAGCTGTTGCCTCCCTGATTTTCATCCTACTGACTCCAGGGCCAGCCCCCCTCTGCTCTTCTCCACCCAAACCTGTCTCCAACATTACCACATAGATGGCTAGGCCTTCTAGCAAGGCAGAAGGGCATGCCATTAACATCAGCTAGTGTTGGTACAGAAATGAAAATAATTCCCCCAGAGAGTTGGCTAACTCCTTTTATGTGATATAGGCTAACTGGAGGAGTCCTTGGACTCTGATGCTAAACTCAAGAGCTTTTCTGCTCTAAAATCTCACATCCAGCTCCTTGGCTCTTCTATTCCTCAACCAGAGTCAAAATAAATGGGTATTTTATAAATTCATTTCATGGTCTAATTAGATTAGAAGTATCCTCCATTAATGAGAAATGGAAGCATTCATAATTGGATGCAACTCAAGCCCTGTGTGCGTGTGTGTGTGTGTGTGTGTGTGTGTGTGTGTGTGTGTGTGTGTGTTTTCCATTACTGAGCTTCTATTCACACTTAGAAGGCAGCCATCTGATCTTCATGGGCCTATGATGCTTCTCCATGTTGGTCAATCCTCTCTTCTCTTGACCCTTCTGTTGACACTAAATCCTGAGCCCACACCAAGACCCAGTGGGATTTGTCTTGCCAGTGGACTGTGAGAACGGCACCTCCTATTCTGCCTGCATGGCCTGAAGATGCTGCTGAGTCCTTAGTACTCAGCTACCACACTTCCAGCTTCCAGGCATCCACCTCCAGGGAAGGAGGCTCCACCAGAGGCACTGTTACATCCTTGGATCAACCAAGCTGGCTAATCTCTTCCCCTCTGCCCTACACTGACAGCAGATGTTGCCAATCAATTAACATCAATATGTAAAACCAACCTTAGGCCAGGTAATCCCATCTCTCCCAAGGCTCCCAGCTTTTCAAACAGCCCTAGAGCAAAGTTGGGGTGTGCTTTCAGATTGTAGGTAATTCAAAATAAAATACATCTCTGACTAGTTCACCATCTCAAGGAAGTTGCAGGAATCCCTGTCCTCATTAGGCACATTTGACCTATGCCAGACCTAACTTGCTGTTCAAATCAGAAGGGCACAAGCAATTATTAAAAGGTCCCCATGTTCTTTCATTGAACATATCTCACTGCAGATTCAGTCTGTTCCCAGCACTTGCACCCTCAACCCAATCAGCTTGCCCCAAGATGACAGGCTAGCTTTGCAAGCCCTCTGTATCAGAAGAGCCCAGTACAGAATGGCTACGCTCACCCAGAGCTTAGGAGAGAGAACTGCTTTGAGTTATCTGTAGCAGTCTCAGAGTTTGTGTATCCTCTACATCCTGACTATAAGAGGGAAGGAGAGCTGTGAACTTCCTGGTAACTTACAGTTGAGGAGGAGGAGGAGGAGGAGGAGGAGGAGGCCTGTGGTTGCACAGGGTGAATCACAGGAAACTGTAAAATGGCTTTCAAAACCCTACTGTTGAGAAGAATCTCCTGGGAGCAGATAAACCAGGCTCCTCCATTCCAAGGAAGATTTTATTCCAAGGCAATGATCTCTTGGCTGCATGGATGGTAAGATTAAGGAAAAAGTAGACAAAGAAGTGCAAGTGAGCCAAGTCTCCCTGGTGCAGAGAACTCCTGATGATCATCCAGAACTTCCAAAAATCTGCCACGTGCAAGCAAAAATGTGAGGTTTTCATTACAAGTTCGGGTTGGCTCATGGAATCTGGATGATGTCTGAGCTACCAGGTGATGCCCATGTTTCTAGCTAGCTCTAGGGCTATGCTTTAGAGCCAAATCCAGAGTGTTTTCCTTCACATATTTTATGTTCTCTGAGTCCACCCAGGAGATGCTGAATCAGAACAGCTGGGTTAGAACTCAAACATCTGCTTTACATCAAGCTTTAGGGTGCTTCCTATGGATAATAAATGGGATAACTCTGTCTTGTGCTGGACCTGAGGGATCCAAGGTTCAGACCTCTGGGGAGAGCCTGGAATCTTTTGTAACTGCAGCCTAAACAGGGCCACAGCTAAGAAGGAGACACTGTCCCCTTAGTGATGTGCACTTGCCTGTCTGATCCATAGAAGGCTGGGGGACAGGTTCATAAGGGTGGCTGCTCAGGAATAGGGGTGCAAGCAGGAGGAAGAGACTCCACCTACCTGAGGCAGACAGAGGCTGTCTTCAAAGAGACAGGGCCCTCTCAGAGGCTCATGTGGGAGACACAGCAGGGCAGGAGATCCATGATCTAAGGGCCAACAGGAAGGTTTTCCAAAATGAACAAGTCTCCAGTCTTTCTTTTCTCTGTAGGTGAGTGAGCTTTAAGCTCAGGGAGAGGCAGAAGCAAAGAGAGAAATATACACATACCACAGAGAAAAGCTTTTGTATTGATTGGTATTGGGTGTGGATTCACCATAAGACATTCTGAATCTTTCACTGTATGGAGATGGGTTTCCTAACTGTCAAAGAATTAATATTGACTCACTGCGCTAAAAGCCTTTAGATTAGAGTTGAGCTGATTCACATGCAACATAACAATCTAGGAGGAGATGGGAGAGAGTCAGCGAAAAATCTAGCTTTCCCCGTGTAACCCAATTCGCCTATGGAAACATACCTCAAATCTCTGCGGACACAGAAGTCAGGGAGGAGACACCATTTATAAACCTAGTTCTATGCTGGATGTTTTCTTGACATCATCTAATTTGAAAACAACCCTCTATGGCAGGTGTTATTGCTCTCATTTTTCAGAGAAAGAAACCAAAGCCCAGAGAGTTTAAGCAAGTTTTCATTTCACATAGCTAACAAGACTGAAATCCTGTGTTCTTCATGATCTGTGCCTCGACTTGACTACATGCCTGTGATTACATCGCTTCCATCCCCTCTGATGGCTCAGTCACCACATGGCACTGGGGGAATAAAAGAAGACACCATGCCTCCAGGAGTCTCCTAACTCCTGCCAGTCCCCCAGCTTTGCTCTGTGCTCCGTATAAGCACATGCTAGGTTGTCTGAAATGTAAATGTGATTAAGTGATGTAGACATCTATTTTCCTTCCCAGCTCCTACATCATACCTAAAATGCTCCCAGGGCTGGGCTCTGTGGGTAGAGTCCTTGCCACAGGCAAGCATGAGGCCCTGAGATCAGATCCCCAGCTCTATACAGAGCCAGACATGACTACAGGCTCCTGTGGTAACTGTATTCCTACAGCAAAATGTAAGACAGACAGGAGAGTCTCTGGAAACTCACTGGCCACCAAGCCTGTCATATATGCAGGCAGAGGTTGTCCTCAGTTTCACACTCATGCCATGGTATACCTGTTTCTACACACACACACACACACACACACACACACACATACACACACACAAATATATATACTCACACACATATACACACTCACATAAACAAAAACACAAATACACAGACATAAATCATAAATATACATACACACACAAAATATACACAGACATACACCAACACAGACATACATTCACACACACACACACACACATACAGATACATACATACACACACATAAGTATACACACACATACACTCACACAGATATCCAAACACACATGGTGTGATAAGGCATTCATCTGTAGTAAACAATCAAAGTTATTAGAATAGGATAATTGTATTGTCATTATTATTGTTGTTGTTATTAATTAGAACAACTAGATATTACCTGCAATGAGCCTTTGTGGAGTGTGTCTGCCCCAGGAAGATCTGATATATTTGCTCTATATTAAATAGCATAGCATAGTAAATGGTTGCATTATTCTTTAATCAAGATAAGTTCAAATGAGGCTTAAAACCCTGCTTGCCAAGATGGAACAAAATAAAAATAAAAAGCATTCCTGTTTTGGAGTTCCTCCTGGAAGTTACAGATTTACTAAAGTTCTGAGACTAGAGCAGGTGGATTTACATGGTGCCGGGGAAAGGACAAGTCTCCAGTTCTCCATCCTTTATGGCTACCATAAAACTGTCCATTGATTCATCCAACAGTATGGTTGAATACTAAGGGATTTTGCTAAGTAAAAAAAAAAGTCAGACCCAATTGACTGTGACTGTATGATTTCATTCATGGGACAGTCTATAAAGGGTAAAATTGTAGCAATTGAGAACACAGTAGCTCTTCCCAGGGAATGATGGGTAGAAGAGTAGGTAGGGACAAACAATGGGCTGGAAAAGGAAAGAATGAGTTGGTATAGAATTCACCAATATACTATTTCTGTCTTGGGATGATTGCATGAATTTGTTCTATCTTAATTTGAATGAGATATTAAATGACTTTTCTTCAGAGGAAAGGTCAGAATGATGGGAGCATGTGGTAAGGTATCAGAAGGAGGGACAAAGGATTCCTTGGATCCGTTGAGAACTGTAGAATTTTCTATCACAGAGAAAAACACTGACACATGAGCTACAAAATATTAAAAAAAAAAAAAAGGAATCAGAATGCTGGGGGATCCAAGATGAAATAGTAGCTGTGAAGACGAATCTAACTTTTGTCAATGTCTGACATAATCGCTCTCTAGAGAACAGGGGAGGAGGAGATGACCCAAGACACATCAAAAATGGTGTGTAGATGAGAGATTTAAAAAGGAGAGAAAAGGAAATAACAGAAGCGCTACACTTCAGTTGTTAAAGCTTTTTATCATGAGGTCACAGGTCAGCAATTCTATAGCTGCTCTGTAAGGAGGCTGAGGTAAGACAGATCAGTAAGTAGATGGTTTGAGAAGCAGTCTTCAAAGCATGGACGGCCCCAGTAGGCTGCATATTGGAGGCATCATGCATGCTTAGCCTCAGAGATAAGCAGACTCAGAAGCAATAGCAGACCACCAGCAATGTGCGGGCTATCATACATACATATCCTTCCTCTTGATCTTTCTGATGGAAGAACCCCAAAGCAATGTCACCCCAGAACCAATGAATATTCCCTGTGCCCAGACCTTGGTTTCAAAATGGGGAAGTTAACAAGTGCTCCTAAAAAGGACTGGATGGAGGGGGTGGGACTGTCCAAGGAGTGTAAGAGTTAAACCAGTAGAACTTTCTGTGACCAAGGCTGGGGCAAGGTAGATAATAACATAACAGAGTGTTTGTGATTGCATTACACAGTGTGAACTAAATACAAAAGAGAGCACCCAAACATAAATGAATAAATGGCTAGATAAAGAAATGAATAGACAAAGAAACAATTTTGTTTGGTTTTCGTTTGTTTGTTTATGGAGACAGGGTTTCTCTGTGTAGCCCTAGCTGTCCTGGAACTCGCTTTGTAGACCAGGCTGGCCTCGAACTCACAGAGATCCCCTTGCCTCTGCCTCCCAAGTGTTGGGATTAAAGGCATGCACCACCACAAATCTTACCCGCAAAAGAATTTCAGATATATGCAGAATGCTCTCCCATGCAGAGGGATAAGGAATTGATTCCTACAGGTAGAGTTGGAGAAGGGAACAATAGCAACTTAACCAGATTATCAAGATTATCATCAGTGGGTGGCAATGTGTGGTAAGGCCCCTTTATCCCTGCAGTAACTCCTAATACTGATAACTCTGGTTCAGCCACACAAGGCCACTTTAAGGAACATTTTACAAAAACCTAGCCAGTACTGCTCAAAGTTCGCAGTCATGAAAATGGGAGAGGACTGAGAGATGGAATCTGGGGAGATGCAGCACTTCACATGAGGCACCTGGGTTGTTTGTGTATTGATCAGAAAATGTCATTAATGGAAAAACTGGAGTAACTCTCTGGTATGTTTATTGAGGTAGGGGAGGGGAGGAAGAGACTTGTACACTATCAGGAAAGCAGACAGGATTTCTCATGAGCCTTTGGTTCCTGCTGACTGCTGCCCATGCTCCCTGTCCATGCCCATCTGACCTATTCAAAAGCAGGCACTTCATGACCTCATTGTCACATGTGGGCAGGGCTTACGGTGGTCAACAGACACCCCTACACTTGCTCAGTCATACCCTGCACTAGATGCCACCTACATCTTGATACTGAGAGATAAGACACAGAGGCTCAGTTTAGACTCATGCTCTGCATTTCCACCATCCTATCCCCAGGGAAGCTAAACCCTTTTCCTTTGTAATAAGTCAGCTCCACTCTTTGTTGTCCTATTTCCATTACAGTCCTGAGAACTGGAAAGTTCTAGCAAAACTTGACAGACAGGAGCAAATCTCAAGGCTTCCACTAGCGCTCCCCTGCTTAAGCTGCATCTCAGGACTCTTCACCTCCTGTAGCAGGAAGATCCCCATGGAAGAAAGTTTCAGGACACTGGCTTGACACTCTTTTCACTCACCATTCTGTCACACATCACACTATACATATTTCCATCTCATAGCGTGAGTTCCTTCAACTAAAGAATGCTGTCTTATGTCTCCTCATGGGTGGAGGCCCTCATGAGTAAGAGACCTGGACCGTGGTCAGCCAGATGTGTAAATGTGATCCTGAGGATCCCAGGACACCAGCTACCCAGCCTGACTCTGTCAGCAGAGTCACATGATAGAAACAGCTGGAACATTCTGAAACTCACTTGCTCCCATCTGAATTTGTGAATGGAGTGGAGAATCGGGGTGTGGTTGGCCTCCCGACGGGCACTGTGGCTGTGGTGCCTCTGAGGCTGCTTAACTCAGGTCCACAAGGCTCTGTGTCCTTTCCTTACTGACAGCTGTCATCCCCAGTCAGTCTCTGCTCAGCATCCACGCACAGTCTTCCCTAGATGGTTCACTGCCCCCTAAACCCACGTCATGAACTTTGGCCAAGTTTTCTCTCCCTTGAGAAGGAAGTGGTGTGTAGTTGTGTGGATAGGGAGGTGAAGAGGATCAGAGGACATGGGAGAGGGGAAAAGAGTGATCAGTATGTATTAAATAACAACAACTTTTTCTCAATTAAAAAAAAAGAGTTGTCTCCTTGGAAACCTCACATGCCCAGATGGAGCTTTCTGCAGAATGTTCTCTTGCACCTGATAGCTAAGGTTTCTCATTGGAGTGGAGCTACAGCATAAGCCAAAGAGTTGCTAATCTCTGTGCTGACAGCAGCTAAGGCATTCAAATGGAGTAGTAAGTATAATGCAATTTAGTGTGATCGGTCAGTGTGTCAGTTTATCCCTGGGTTATCATGGGAACATGAGGAAGGAAGCTAATTGCTCTGTTGTTGTTGCAGTGTGATGGGCCAGTGCCCCCAAGCAGCCACTGTCCTTATTAGAAGGGGTTACTGGGGGAAAACTGTCTCATTTCCTAGGCCCCTCCCACTTCTTTTGTTCAGTAACCATGTTTAGCAGATACACTTATCTGGTTAGCCCTGACATGTGGCAGTGTTGATAAACCCTCGAATTAGAAAGACAGTTACAGGAAGAAATATCTGTGATCGGTAAGGGGGAAGTTTCACACAATAGAGCCCTCCTTGTGGGAGCATAGAAAGGCAGGCGAGCTAAGTGAGCGGTATCCTGGATTCTTGCACTTACAGCTTCGGTGAGCTGACATGGCATTCTCAAGCCGAGTCAGCCCCACAGAACTCCTGCCTCTCACAGCAAAGGGCCAGCTGTGGTGTCCCTGTCGGGATGTCACTAGCCAAGACCTCCAAGTGAGTGTGACCTCATTGCAAATGAGAGTGGATTGAACCTACGTGATCTGAGGACTGAGTTCTCTCACCCATCACACCCAGATGGCTTGGCATGCATCGGTCACAGCCCCCTGTTTCTTGACGGTCCTGGACTTTTCTACGTTTGATAGCAACCTATTAATTTGTGCAATGTCTTCTCCATTCCCAACCTCCTTTTG
Organism: Peromyscus aztecus; assembly: GCA_902168405.1. Lineage (NCBI taxonomy): Eukaryota > Metazoa > Chordata > Mammalia > Rodentia > Cricetidae > Peromyscus > Peromyscus aztecus. The sequence goes on along the minus strand of CABHPQ010169149.1, from coordinate 35,480 downwards.
AGAATTTCAGAGTGTTTACACAGCATCTATGGATACCTGCACAAGACAGAGCAGACTCGGTCAGCAGTCCGTCATGGACAGAGGAGGAACTCAAGAGGCCCCACCCTCCCCTGGAGAGCTATTGGTAGTTTATGGTTGCCGGGAGACTAGAGGTCATTTTCTTCAGTGGTGTGGCCACTAGGTAATTGTCCAGTGTTCCAACCTATGCAATACTATCCTCTTTGATTAAATGAAAAACCATGGAGGTATATGGTGGGGGGGCTAATTGGAAAGAAGGAGGTCCATGGGAGTGGGGAAGAGAGGGTAAGAGGATGACTATGGTCACAGAGCATTGTCTATATGAGAGAAATCATCAAAAAAAAGCATTTTCTGTGAAATATGAATTTTTAAATGAGAAAACAGAATGTTGGAGGGTCTATGTGATCTGGTGGAAGTTTCTGTGTGTCTGCCCCCCCCCCCTTAGACAGGGCCTTCTGTAGCCAAGGCTGGCTTCACATTTGCCCTATATCCAAGCATGGTCTTGAATTTCTGATCCTCCTGCCTGTGCCTCCTCACTGCTGGCATTGCAGGCACGCAACACCAGGCTTGGTTTGTATGGTGCTGGGAACTGAACCCAGGGCATCATTTATAGTAAACACATACTCTACCAACTGAGCCACGTCCCCAGCCTCTCTTCACGACCCATTCTAATGGGCCAGCCTCTGCATTTAAAAAAAAGATCACCTTCACATTCATTAAAAGAGAAATCTGCTAAACTCAAGATTTCCTTTTCCCCCATTCATGCCTAATGAGGTCATCCTTTCAGCCAACCTTCTCCTGCGCTCGACTGTATTTTCAAGGCAGGAGATATCTATTTAGTCCACTCTCGAGTGAGGAACTCACAACAGCACAAGAGCAACATGGTGGTATTTTACATTCAGTTTGCAAACTGAGCGTTGGCTCCTCTCATGGAACAGCCCCATCACTCCCCACCCCACCCCCAGGCCATCTTCACCTTCATATGCTAGATCAAGCAACAGAACCTAAAAAAACAAGGAAAACAAAAATCCAAGTGGGTAGATTAGGACGCCTACACAAGCTCACTGGATGGATGGGAGATGGGCCACTGGTCCACGTGGGCTTGGCACATGGCTCCCCAGAGCCCCGGCTGAGTCAGCGCAGTGATTCTCGGTAATATCAGAAAATGAGTTTGAGAGCAAAATCTGTTTTCTAACCCATTTGTACTTGAAGGTTTTTCTTTTTTTCTTTTTTCTTTTTTTTTTACTTTCTTGACTCTGGCTTTCTAACATGAGGCTGAGTACACGATTCTAATTCTCTGAGTGCCTCTAAAATGATCTTTAACTGGCATGTGGCCTGACTGGAAAGTTCTGGTGTCAGAATTTCCTTTATTGCTTTCTCTGAAGGTGGTTTTCCCCTTTCCAGACTACTGGCTTTATTAGTAGTTGGGATTTAAATAAATGCAGCCATTTGCACCAGGGTAAAACCTTCCTTCCATGTGTTCCCTTTTCTATTACCTTTCTTTAGAAATACACTCTAAACTAAAATCACTGTCAATCTATTATACACTCACTTATATCAGTTTTCTGTTGTCTCTACCTGCTTATCTGTATGCATACCTTTGTTTCCCATAGCAGAGCTTGTAGATAATTTACTGAATTAGCCTCTTTACTCTTTATGTTTGCCGATGACCTACTGTGTGGGATAGCCCTATGGCTGGTTACCTACCAAGGTTGAGAAAGGTAGAATCCTCTTCATTTGAGCTGGGCCATGAACAGCACCATAAAAGGGAGACAGGAAAAGGGCTTCAAATTAAGGAAGAGGCTGAGAGATTCCAGGGTAAGAAAAGGAAGCAGAGCCAAGGATGGATAACTCAGTCCTGGTCACATGGTCTCAACCCTGGTCACATGGTTTCACATGGCCATGTTTGTACAAGGTTGTTCTTTTATGACATTTTGAGAGTCCACCAAGTGCTACCAAGAAGCAAAGGACAGTTAGGACATCAGACCTCTGTTTCAGCTTCCAGTGTCTGTGTGAATGGGTGAGCGTTCATATGTATGTGTGAGTGTGTATGAACACGTGTGTGTGTGTGTGTGTGTGTGTGTGTGTGTGTGTGTGTGAATCCTTCTGTGTGTTGACCACAGAACATGGACTGTGTGGGGGGCACAGAGAGCACAGAAGGCAACATGTCCAAGGAATTCCCTAAAGTCACAGACACAATGATTCTATGCAAGCCACTCTGCCTCTTCCCCTCTCGTTCCCTTGCCCTGCTACCAAGCAACAAGCTTTTCAATATATTTTCCTCTGAATTCAAGACTGAACAGATTTCCTAGAAAACTTTGATCCTGAAATCAGGTTAGTGGATGGCCAGCATATTATAAATTCTGCCACTGCTGCCTTGTGTGTGCAGTTACTTTTAGGTGATTTACTTGTATTCTAAACAACGCTGTTTCAAAAACACTCATGGAGGCCACCCCTCCCACCTGACAGATGAGAAAGTCTGTGGCCTGAGAGCTTTAATCTAGTCCTGATGAAATAAATACATTCTGAGCTAAAATTCAGGGCTCAGCATAACCACAGTCCTCTTACACCCAACCTTTGAACCCCCTGAAAGTGTCTTTAAAAGTAGTGGTGAGGTCCCCTGAAACCCCTGGAGTGGGATATGCTGAGCAGAGCTAAAGGTGGATCTCACGGGTTGGAAAACAAGGATCTTCATGGAAGTCAGGCTTTGTAGCAAACCTATTTGAATTTGTCCCTAAGCAAGGCACAGTGTAGGCTTCCAGACTGTTCTCCAGAAACTGCACTGTCATCCTGTATCCTATTTTTACAAGGACGCAGTCTAAATGGAGAATGAGTTCCAAGGAGCTGCAAAGAACACACTGCAGTAATTTCAGCCTAGGTGAGCTGGAAAAAAAAAAAAAAACTTCGCTTCTGAGATGGGCCATAAATCCAAGCTATTTTATAGGCCTCCTGCTTCTATTCCTGCATTCAAAGAAGAAGCTAATTTGTTTTGTGAAAATTGGAAAAACAAAACAGTACAGAGTGTGGAAGTGGACCTCCAAGGCACAGCCAGTCAGACAGTCCGGGGAGAACCCTCTGGGCCTTCAGAGTCCGTCTACTCAAAGCCTACAGCACAAAACTCGGGCAAGTTCTGGGGGTGGCAGCTTCCCAAAGGCACTGGGGTGAAGGAGAGGTGGTCACTGGAGAAACAGCTCAGCAGTAAAGAGCACTGGATGCTCTTGCAGAGAACCCAGGTTTGGTTCCCAGGACCCCTGTGATAGCACACCATTGCCTGTAATTTCAGCTCCAGGAAGAATCCAACCCCTTCTTCTTGCCTCAGTGGGCTACACACACACAATACACACATAAATACAAGTACATTCTTGAAAAAAAAAAAAAGAGTATACCAGGGCTGGGCCAGGGCACAGCGGCCAAGGCCTTTGTACTTTCTGTGATGGCATAGAGCAGATCCCACCTCACCTGAGCCAGCCCCAGTCCCCTGCTAAGACTAAGAAAACCATTTACCCTGAGCTCTCTGCCACTTCTTTGAAGCACAAAGATCCATGGGAGGGCATCCATCTAGAAGTCAGGCATGATTATCCAACTCTACTCAAAGGATGATAAAGGCACAGGCTCAAGGCTCTATCTGTGCAAATGAGACACTTCAATCACCAATGTACCAGACTTGCATTTACCCCAAACACTGGGCTCAGCTCCATCTTCCTTCCTTTCTGTGACCTGCAGAGAGCTGTTTTGTTTTTCTGGTTTGTTTTTTCCATTGTTCAGCAAGGTATGCCAAGCTTCCTGCCTGAACCCCCATCCAGTTATTACACACACTCACAACATTACAGGGTTTCCTTAAAAGGCTGGTGAGTCAGGTTTAAAATGAAGGGCTGATTTTCCGGTCAAGTGGCTGCTTGCCTCCATCCGTGTGTCCTTTTCACTAGTTCAGTACGGGCAAAGGCTCCTACAGAGGCCGTTTTTCTAAAAAAGACTTTTTAAGTGCAGAAAAACTAAGTCCAGGATACTTGGAGAAGGGCAATATGGTTTTCCAAAAATGGCGTGTGTATAATGACATCTGAATCATTGAGTGGTTCTTCATTACACACCAGGATCATTTGGGAAAATGGCAACCATGAGGGTCAGCTGTCAAAGATTCTGAATCTGAAGGTTTAGAGAAGGCTTGGGAAACTGCGTCGCCGCCATGTACTGTGGAAGGATTCAGTGCAAAGGCCAATGGTATGCTGTGCTGGTTGACGACATAGCTGAGAATCAATTGAGAAGAGAGATTCATTTGAGGAATTTTCTAGAATGGGTTGGGCTGTGGCCATATCTGTGGGGAATTGATTGACTGGGAAGATACCACCAGTGCCTGGTTTGGGGCTCTGGACTGTACAGGAGTAGAGACCGATGACAGCAAGCAAGGATGTGTTTACTCTCCTTGTTCTTGGCTGCAGATATGATGTGACTCACTGCTTGAGTTCTTGCCTTGGCTTCCCCTTGGTGATGGGCTGGAACCTGGGATTATGTGCGGAGTGGGACCCTTCTTCCCCATGGTGCTTATTGCCACATTATTTTATGACAGCAACAAACCAAAGCTAAAATATACACTTGCCCAATAATGGCTGTTTCGGCTAGTTATCACATCCCAGGTTACGCCAGAGATCTCGAGATGGGCAACTAGTCTTCAGAGATTCAGGTACCCACCTGATATCTTACATGTCTTGGAAAGCCAGAGCTGAAAACCAAGTCCTTGATTTCCCCAAAGTCATGGAGTCACATTACAGTGTCTGATGAACCATGGATCACAAAAACATGATCACAGAGGAAAGCACACCTGGAGTCAAGATGGCCGTGTGTGTGTGTGTGTGTGTGTGTGTGTGTGTGTGTGTGTGTGTGTGTGTCTGTCTGTCTGTCTGTCTGTGTGTACGCGCACAGATCTGAAATAAGGATGGAGAGAAATCATTTGTAAGAGGAACAGAAAATATGCTTTCCTTATCACCACAATGCCCAGTGGTTCACCCCCAAACTTTCCAATGGAGTCCCAGAGCCTCTACTCTTCACATGCCCAACTCTGACCTGGTCACTCAGGAGATAAGAGTCCCCCATGCTCCCAAATGTTAAAAAGGTGAAGATGTTTATTTCCGTTTTGACTCTGTACCTCTCTCTTCGTCTTCCTGACCACTGGCTCAATCCTGTTTCACTGTGGGATTACAGTTACAGACAAGAGGAGAAAGGTCTTCAATACTGCATTGAACCAACCATTCACAAACTGGAGTTGGACTCTGGATTCTTATACTGAGCCTAACACCTATCAGAGATATAATGTGCGATCTTGGGAAAACCATTCAGCTTCCTTAAGCTCTGCAAAGAAAGGGATTTGACAAGATTCCTCAAGGAGCTCCTTGGGGATGATTTCTAAAGATCAGTGCCACAGTGAGCACCGGGTATATGTAAAGGTTCTGAGTTGGGCTGGGTTCCTGAGAGAAAAGCAAAGGTATATTGCTAGACTGTTGACATAGGCCTGTCATCTCAGATACCTGAAAGCCTGATGCAGAAGGACTGTTTGGGCAAGAAAGAATTCAAGGCCAGACTTGGCAACCCTTTCTCAAAATCGAAAGTAAGATCAGGGCTGGCCGTCTCGTTTGCATGCTCAGCCAAGGGCTACCTGCTTACAAATGGTAATGCCTGCTGTGGGCTGGACCTTCCTGCATCAATTACTAATCAAGACTATTCACCATAGTCATGTCCAAACACGGGCCAATCTGACTTAGGCAATTTCTCAGGTGAGACTTTACTCTCAGATGGAGTGTAGGTTGTGTGAAGTTGACAGTTAACTAGGACATTTGGGAACTTGCAATGTATGTTTAAAGGGAAGACTTGAGAGAGAGAGAGAGAGAGAGAGAGAGAGAGAGAGAGAGAGAGAGAGAGAGAGAGAAGACTGGGATCAATTTTCACTTTGAAAAAATTCAATCAGTTTGCTTGTGGCAGATAGATTGGAGCAGACAAGAGTGGACGCTTTTTCTGGGATGAGTCAGAGAGGTGAGATGTGGACTGTCGCTCAGCTTCATGGCTTTCCTTTTGGTTTGTACCAGGGAGGATATGTAAGGTCTCATGTATGGGAAGGAAACATTCTACACTGAGCTCTATCTCCAGCCCTGATCCCCTCAGTGATGGACTGTGATCTGGATGTATCATCCCTATAAACTTTTTCTTCCCCTAAAATGCATTTGGTGTTTGCCACAGCAACAGAATAAACTAGAATGCTAAGTGACCTGAAAGCCAGGGTCTGTATGTGCTTTCTTATCTTTTGTCTGTCTCTAATACTAAGCATGTTATAGGAGCTTCCATAAATATTGGCAGAACCAACAAAAATGTGAATGAATGAGTGATTGAATGAATTAATGAGTACAAAATATGACTTGGCACTGAAGCTGAGTCATGAAGGAAAATCAAAGAGCAAAGGCTGTATAGGGAGGGTGTTGACATAGGGATGCTGGGCAAGGACTCATGAACTCTACAAAGAGAACCAGCAAGCCAGCTTGGGACACACAGAGCATCTGTACTGCTCTGCTCTGAGAACACGGTAAAGGTGTGAAGTGGGAGGGGACAGTCACAGGATGGGTTGGCTGTGTTTGCAAGAGAAGTTTCAGCCTCAAAGCTCCCAGCGTCAGGATTTAGCATAATGAAGACAAGACCTGAATGAAGAAGATCTGCTGTTTCCATGGCCAAGACACTCATGGGAAAGACCGGCAGCCAAGTCTGCTCACACAGACATTCTTCACACCAGAAGCTCACTTTGCTCATTAGATTTCACACCTGCCACCCTCCTTTACCTGCCATCCTTCTGAGTTAATCTGACCCCTGAGAGCAGGCAGTAAGAACTAGGTTTAGAGCCTATCAGATCAAGAGAATGGATGAGCATCACTTCACACTTCTGCTGCCTGATGAGACGTTAGGATCGCAGGACAAGGCAGTTCACGGGAGTCACAAACCTGTGTTAAGCGGGACATTGAGACCTTTGTTTAATCGCTGGTAAGTGTTCTGCCTGCAGCTGAGAGCATGGGCTGGGCATGCCAGCTAGGAGACACAGGGCTTGCTCATTAGCCCCTACATCCCTCCCTTTTCTCCTTTGAGAAATAAGAACAGCAGCAGTGTCTACCTCCCAGACATTGTGGAATGTGGGAACACGGACACGGTCCTCAGGAGCGTTCTTGGTTCATAACTAGTGTCATATCGTGGTTAGATGCTGCTGCTGGAGTGCTGGTGCCATTATCACTACCGCTGCTTCTCATTTCGTCTCCTATTTTTATAATTTTATGTTTTTGCAGTGTTGGGGGATGAACCTAGGACTCCGTGCTTAAGCTACATCCCCAGCTCTTTAAAAACAAACAAGCAAAACAAAACCCTTTTATTTTAAGTCAGGATCTTCTAAGTTGATCAGGCTGAACTTAAACCCTCTCCATAGTTCAAGCAGGCCTTGAGTTTGCCCTCTCTTGCCTTGGCCTCCCAAGTAGCTGGGATTACAGCCTAATTCTCTTTTTAGAACAAACATCAAAGAAACAGGAATTGACTTTTCTCCCAGAGCTTACCTGATTAGTTGAAATTTGCATATTCATTAAGTGGCTCAGAGATAACAGAACTCAAAACACTCTGACTCCAGACCTTTTTCTTGGGGAAGGGGAATTTTGTGGTCCCAAATACTAAGACTAGTAGAGCTGTGAAGGGAGATGGGAGCTGAGATGAATGAGAGAATAAACAAATGAAAGAATGGATAAATGTCCAGTTCCAAATTCACTCCAATGCCATCTTTGACAGTTGACTGTGTAACCGGCCGTGTAGCCAATCAGCCTCAATTGCTTGGCTATGTAGCATGAAGACCACCAAGACTGTGAGCATGTGAGCTATTAGTTCATGCTTGGAATTGCATCCTACAGAAGACTCAGGCAAAACAAACAAACAAACAAACAAAAACCTCATCTGTACCAATTGTTGCTGTAAGAGATAAAAGTTGAAGAAATGAACTCATGAGGGATACAAACTGTGTCATAAGTCTTGTGAGGTGAGGGACCAATGTGTCTCCTCCATGTACAATAGCTGATGTCCAGAATCCAATATTTGTTCAGTCCACGATGCTAAATGTCTTAGCAGCCCCTTTCTGGTGCTGGAATCATGGAGGAGTCCTGGGGAGCTGCTGGTCTTCAGTCTACAACTGAATCTTGAAGAAGTTGGATTTAATACTAACTGAAGCAGCAGAGTAGATGGACTTGCCAGCAAGAGTGAGAGCAAGCAAGCAAAAATCAAAGCTTCCTTCTTTTGTGTCCTTTATATGAGCTGCCACCAGAAGGTGCCGCCCAGATTTAAGGTGGGTCTTCCCACCTCAGAGAATCTGGCAAGGCCTTGAAGCTTGGTTCCAGTTAATTCCAGATACAGTCAAGTTGACAACCAAGACTAGCATCACAAGGACAGAAGGCAGCCAAGGACTCTGGTCCTCACCTCTTTGAGGCAGAGTCTCTCTTGCTCACTGCAGTGCCCATTGGACTAGCTGGCCAATGAGCTTCTCAGAGTCTCTTGGAGCCTGGAGCACTGAGATTACAGATGCTGCTGCATCCTGCTTATGTGGGTTCCAAGCATCCAAACTCAAGTCCTCACACTTGTGTGGCAAGCTCATTACCCACAGAGCCCATTCTCTAGTCACTATGAAAGTTTTAAAAATATAATATATAATGCAGTGTTCAGCGTACAGATGTGAAGCCTTCAAGCAGCTTCCTCCCTTGGTAGAGCAGATACTTGGGAAATGTAATTTAACTTATCATTGGATGATAGTTAAGACACCAAAGTCAATTCAGGATACTGTGAGTTCCTAAAACAGGGCTGCAGTCCAGGTCCTAACAGCAAAGTGGTGCTTGCTCTAAAATCTGAAGTGCAGTAAATAGGTGCACAGATAGTAGCCAGACTGAGAAGCAGAGGGTGCAATTAGGAATGACTGCCTCCAAAAATATTAATCGTCTTAGTACGGAGAAACAAACACACTGTTCTTTAATCTATCAACATGAAAAATAAAAATCAAATCAAGACCCTATAGAGCTTGAAGTAGGGATGGAGGTGGGAAGCACAGAGCTGGCATGCTGAAAGAGACTTGGGGCGGGACTTCATGTTGGAGACATTAAACAGCCTAGGAAGGGAAGAAAGGAGGCCATGGGGGTCTGCAGAGTGCTAATAGGAGATGAGGACCTAAGGCTGCCCTCTCCAGCTCCTTTCCAGCCCCAATCTGCCACGTTTCTAATTGGAACCAGGGGAAGGAGGCATGAGTGTGCAGTGCTGCCCTCTACAGGTCCGGCTGTGGCTTTCACAGCCTTAACCTGTTTTTGACTGTTCATGCCTCCCACACTGGTGGCTGCCTTCTCCATGCTTTTCTGCTTCCTCCCCTTGCGGCACAAATAGCTGGAAAAACTATGCAATGGTGATGACCTTTGAACCCCTGATCCTCCTACCCCCACCTCCTGATGACTAGGACTTCGGGAGTGCACCATCACACCCGGTTTAATGCACTTCTGGGAATCAGTCTCAGGGCTTTGGTGCGTGCTAGACAGACACACTACCAACTGACCTACCTCCTCAGCTGTGAAATGGATTGTAACATTTTCCCAGTTCTGAAAGTTCCTGCCTTTTAAATGTTATCATTCAGTGTGGACAGAGTATGGAGAACCAGGGTTCTGGGGACTGAATGGTCTTCATGCTTGTACAGCGGGCACTCTTACCAACAGAGCCGTCTCCTCAGCTCTTATTTTTATTTCATTTATTTCTATTTTAATACATTTCTAGATCATGGGTGACACAATTTGAGTCACATCTATCAATCCGATTCCTGTCAGATCGTGAATTTTAATTTACAAGATGTGCTTTCGAAGAATTTTGGTCTATGGCCTCTGCAGTGCTCATGCCTTTCTTGGTAATAGCAGGCATCTCCCTCAGACCCACATGGTCCTCACAACATGTGCTTTTATCCAAAGCTACATGTGCTTCTCCTAAGTGGGAGACAATTCTGGTCACTAGGTTAAACTGCCATTTTCGTATTCACGTGGATGGGCTCAAGTCTAGCCTCCTTGTCTTCACATTCATGACTCAGCAATGGAGACCTATTACACTCAGACAAAGCTTTTGCAGAGTTGGCTGGGCCCCATGCCTGCGGTGAATTTTGATAACTTGAACTTCAGCTTACCTCTTGTTCTGAGACTCTGATCTCTTATATACTGTGATCATCTGAGTTTCTGTCTCTAGTGTGTGACAACTAAACCTCTTTAGGGTGTGTTGTCTCTAGATCAAAGCTGCATTCCAGTCAATACTGGATTGACTGCAGGCAGCTACAGGGTTTACACAAGTACTAGGTACTTACAGAAGCCAGGATAACAGCCATAGGCCATATTCTGATAACCTATCTCTGTGACCTCATTGACTACTCTCTAAGATGGGCACCATTAGACCCAGGAAGTTGGAACTAAGAGACCTGAAACATTATTAATGATGGAGGTAAGATTATAGCCCAGGAAGTCTAAACTCAGAACTCAGGTACCCAGTCTTGATACTAACCTGTTGAGTGCATCTGTGGATTAAGAATAAATGCATGGAAGCATTTAAGTAAAAAAAGGAGGTCTCAAACAAAGAGAGAAGATTGGGGACAACACTGGGGTTCATGGTCAGTCTTAAATGCAAGAAACACAAAGATGTGTCCACTCATCTTGAATTTTGCACCATTTGTAAGTTCACAACCCAAACCAGAAGTGTGTTTGTTTTTGGATTTTTGTATCTATTTACTTTTGAATCATCCTTGGTCTCTCCCAGGCTGGTACCAGGTAATGTGGCCAATACCATCATAACTTCCCTATTATTACTCTCTCCCCTGGCAATATTGCTTCTATGCTTCCAAAGTTAGAGGCAAGGCCCCCTGGGTTTTCCTAAATGTACTGTGCTTCCTAACTGAAATATGGAAAGGTTTAGACAGTCTTATTTTTTATTCTGTATGTCATATTGCAGCCATTCCCATGTCCCTAGATACTCAATATGTGAACACACACAAACACACACACACACACACACACACACACACACGTGCACACGCGAGAATATGAGGAAAAGCCAATGAAAAGGAGAATGCCTCTTGTTATTAGCTGAGGCTTTGACTTTGTGGTTCTAACAAATTGATCTTTACTGCATCTGTGGTTTATTATCTTGGCCATTAGGCCAGAGGAGGAAGAGGGCAAGAGGAAGAAGAGGAGGAGCGATTACCTACAACCAGACACTAAAGTGTTATCCAAGCATGTGAGGAAAGATGGATGGATCTAGTAATAGTGGCCAATCCCTAGAATGTGTTTATTCCAGGAGGTGCAGGGGAGAAAGTAGGGGAAAGAATGGTTAGTTCCCACTCAAGGATGCAAATTCTCTCTCCCCTATTGAAAGTCTGTGAAAAAGACCAAAAACTTAGGTGCCAAATTTTGAAACACGTAAACATCATTCTCCTAGTTCAAATGAGTCATAAGATAGAAAACAATGAGAGCATCGGAGAGAAGCCGGGCAGCTTCCTACAGAGGTTGGGAGTTCTTGTGCCTTGACCAGTGCTGTTGATTCCTACACCTCAGGGACAGCTGGGGACAGTCATATGCATTCCTGCACAGCAGAGGCAGTCGTGGGTGTCAGTGCACTCATAGGAAGTCGCCAGGCTAAATAAACTGGAAAAGAAAAGGAACTGAGGAGATTCTTGGATGACATCTAGAGAATGGAGACCATGGGTCTGGAAGTAGGAATGAACCACAGGGCCCCACAGGCACGGTCAAAGCCACGGTGAGTTCTTGCTGTGCTTCTCCCAGCTTCCAACTCATCACTGTTACAGTTGTCACCTCACATAATCAGCCACCCGGCTCCACTGTATCAAATTTCCACAGATACGCAGGAGTACTTAAGGAGCAAGTCTAGCTGGTGCTCATTAACCAGGAAGCAGGGGGAAGATGATCTGACCTCATGGCCCACCCCTCGCTGCAGGCTTCATTGGGTTTGCTAGCTGGGGCAGTGCTGGAGAGCTCGCCTGGGTAGTGACAGTGAGGGAAAGCTGGCAGGCTGATCAACCCAGCTACTACCCAGGCCCAGAACCAGGGCTATGAGTTAACCCACCATCTATGAGCTATTGGAGTATGTGACAGAGACGAACCTACAGATCCAAATCTGCAGGATCTCCAAGACACAGGACAACAACAGGATGTCCAAGATGAATCCCAGAGAGAGCCCATTATTGATGGTGTAGCAGAAGCCAGAGGCCTCGAATCAGACCAATGAATGACTCATAGCAATGAACACTTACAAGTAAAGGTGAATGGAATAAAGGGTAAATTGTGTGACTCAACGGGTCACACTACAGCTTCCACGATGAAATTCTTCCCCTTTTGTTTGTTTGATTTTGTTTGTTTAGTTTTTGGTTTTTCTTTTCAATTTTGTTTTGTTTTGGTCAGGAAGTTCCATGGGCAGAGGGTGGAAGTGAGGGGACAGGGAGATAAGTGGGATCAAGATACATGATGTGAAATCCACAGAGAATCAATAAAAGTTGAGGGAAAAAACAATAAAAAGAAAAAAAAAAACAAAAGACAGGAAGCAGGAAGGGCACTATTTGAGGGTGGGGGATCAGTAGGAAGGGAAGGGAAAAAACGTATCTTAGGAAGAAACAAGTCCCACTGCTCAGCAACAACCCCTGATGGAAAATGAACAGCAAAGGGCTGAGTAACCAAAACTAGCCAAACATATGTGTAAGTGCATAGCAATGGACCCTCTGTGTCTCTCAGCAGACACACATGTGTAAGTGCATAGCAATGGACCCATTAGTGTCTCTCACCAGACTGTAGCCCCAGGAGAGCAGGACCTGGGGCCAGTTCGATCACTATGGGATTCTCAAATCCCAGCCCAAGAACAAACACCCAATAGGTACATGACTAACACACAAATAAATAAATGTTGTGGGTTGGAGAAATAGCTCACAGGTTAGGAGCACTGGATGCTCTTGCAGAGGACCAGGTTCTGTTCCCAGCACCCACATGGCAGCTCACAACTATCTGTAACTTCAGTTCCAAGGGATCCAAAGTCCTCTTATGGATTCTACATGAACTTGCATACATGTAGTGAAAATACACTCAGGGACACACATATTTATCTAAAAGACATATAAAATGTTTTTGAAAAGGAGTGTCTGGGATAGAGATTCTAGGATGTAAATGTAAGGAAGTTTTGGGATTTAAAGGGGCTACATTTACGACAGAAGGAAAATAACAGAAAGAAGAGAAGCATCTGGCCTTACAGGAGAGGGAACAGGGAGACCTTGCTTAAAGAAGTACAGCAGCAATGTTAACAAACAAGAAAGGCTAAGAGCATGGAGAACTTCCCAGGTCTAGAAGCACAGTGAAGGCGAGTGGAGATGGGCGGTAAAGGGAGCAGGCAAAAGCACCTGGGCCTGAGCACTGCCATTTTGACCTCATCTCCATTTTACCTGTAGGGTGACATAAAGTTCAGGTTCCCAAGCCCTAAGGGAGCTGAGAACCAGCCTCCTCCCTAAACCATAGAAATAGTTGTTATGTCATTTAGTTCTCTAGAAACATTATGGCTGTTCCCCAAAACAGAAGGAACAAATGAATCTAATTGGTTGGACTGAAAGGCTTGCACTGTATTGATTGACAATGATTGAACATTCAAGGAAGCCCCTAATTTCTAAATCCTGATTGGTGAAAATTGTAACTGCAACTTGGCAACAAATGTTTGTGATTTTTGTGCTTATAAACCCCACTTCTGCCCCTACTTGGGGCCATCAAGAGAAACAAGATTCCTGAGTCCTTGTCCCGCAGCCCTAATCGATCAGCGACCCACTTGTGTGGTGAGTTAATAAGATCTTTGGAACCCGTAAGTGTTGTCTCTCTTCTTCCTCATGGCACTTAATGGGCTAGTTGGAACAGCGGCACCCAGTGTTCTCTGGCCTTGGTAGCTTCCCTGAGAAATCACTGATGTCCAATGAGCTCCACAGGTCTCGAGTGCATCCTGACATCTGTGTACAGTTGTGAAACCATTACCATCTCAGACACAATCAACACAAAGAGCATATCCTTTCCCCTGGTTTCCCATCATCCTCCCTTCCAGCCTCTCAAAACTCCCTAGTCACCCTCTCCCAGGGCACTCAGCTGACTGTCACCATCATCTGCATCTCCTAGAATTATATATATGTGTGTGTGTTATAACAATTAAATTATTAGATTAGTAATTAAATTATTAATACAGAATTTTAATATTCAGTATATATGTATTGAATTATACAGATATTATACTGATTTCCTTCACTCAGCACCGTTATTCTGAGACATATCCTTGTCAGTGTGCATCAATAATTGATTTCATTTTGTTGCAGAGCCATATGGACTCTATGGACACACCTCCACTTGTTTATCCATTCAACATGCATGGCAATTTGGACTGTTTCCAGCCCGGAGGAGTTACAAAGTGAGAGGTGGATGTGCACAAAAGCCCAGGAGCAGCATGGTTGTGCCAATGCATACATCTTTTTAAGAAACTGACAGACATTTTATTCGTTGTTTTCAACTTCGCAAGCCCACCAGCTGTGTCTGAGAGTTCCAGCTGCCCCCTCAGCCTCACAGGGTGAGAGTTGGCTGTTGGTTCTGAAGGATGAGAAGTGGGCTGATGCTGTGGTTCTGATTCATGTTGCCCTGAGGAGCAAGGGTGTTGAGCATCTTCTCCTCTGCATATTTTCTACCCACACTTGACTTCATGAAGTATCTGTTCTAAAACTTCAGTTCCACTCACCTCTTCTTATAGAGATGGGGTCTCGTGTATTCCAGAACTGCCTTGAAAATCTATACATGGTTAAATGTGACCTGGAACTCCATTCACCTCCACCTCTGGAGGAGATGCTGGGATTATAGGCATGGGCCACCATGTCAGATTTATGTGATGCTAGGAATGGAACCCAATGTATTGTGTACGCCAAGCAAACCCTCCGCTGCCTGAGCTACATCCTCAACCCTAGCTTCGCCTTTTGAGGGAGGGAGAGTTCAAGGACCACTCATTAGAGTTTGAGAGAAAAATCCCCACACGGGCAAGCTGTAAATCCCAGCAGGTGCTGGGACGAGGGAGATGGAGAAGAGGAGGAGAGAAAGTCATGCCTTTTGAATTAGGGTCAGCAATGGAGGTCTGTAAGCAACTGTAGCCAGGTGGGAGGAGGGAAGGATCTTCAGAGCAAACAGTGAGAAAGCCCAGAAGCATGCTTACAATTTGTATCCATGTCCAAAGAACAAATTTTTTAAAAGATACACAGAAAAATTACACTTTAGAGTTAGAACTCAGAAAAGCTGGCAGGCTCAGCAGCGAGAACCAGGCTCAGCAGCGAGAACTCTGAGCCACCGCCAGTGTGTCCCTAACTACATGCAAGTCTGTGTTTTTAACTGTTGGCGGTAGAGATGTGTCATTGACTTCTTGACACAAGCCCATTATCTAGAGCAGCAGGCACAGCAACAATAACCACAGAGTTCTAATAAAGCTCTCACTGTGTGCTAGCTCTGCACATAAAGCTCTAACTGTGTACTAGCTTTGCACTGCGTGCTTTGAACACCTCCATCTCACCACACTCCTTGGAGGAAGATCATGATAATTACCCAATTTTACAGCTGTGAAACCTGAGAATTTAAGAGATAAAACAACATGATTAAATGATCCCAGGTAATAAGAAGGGGTAAACCTGGAGCTTTCACTCCAAATTTGTGCCTTTAAACCTCAGTTCCAGAGCCTCGGGTGACTCAGCCCCCACTAGGTCAAAGCAAAGTGTTTTCCACTGCCAGAGAACAGGCCTTGTTCATAAATGCATTTCCTTAAATGGAAACCTGTCTGAGACGGCTTTGGAGAATTTGACCTGAGTCTCCAGGATATATGTTGGCACACTGAACTAGGTTCTGAAATGGAGCTGAGGGTGAGGTTAACCACAGCTCCATGTCTAACATCCCTCCTTTGGCTGAGTAAATGCACAGCAGTGCCAATCCACAGCAGTGTGGAAGGTGTCATCTTAAGATGGGACAAGTGCAAGAAATAGAGTGAGGTCACTTTAAAATCTTCTGTGGGGTCAAAAGGCAGAGATTAAGTGACTGTGGGGTGCCCAGCCCTAATCAGTTCCTCTACAACAACCCCTACACCTAAAGCTAGGGAACTTTGCAGAAGGGGGGATGTGTAAGAGCCGGAGGGCCGGGATATTTGCTGGAGACAGTGTCATCTAGGTTTGACAGGGGAGCTGCACCCATGCAATCTCGGTGGTATGGCTGCCTAAACTAGATCTGCATAATGACAACACCAGTTGACATCTCAAAGCAGATAAGGGAAACCGCACAAGGCTCCACCCTTAGTAAAAGAGTTACAGGCAACCAATGGATGCTGAGAAAAGGAGAATCAGTTCTCTCCAGGGATGAACCCCCTGTGATATCCAATCTCAAGTGGTCATCCCTAAATGCATGTACCTACAAGTAATGCTAGATGAACCAAGTAGGGCGTGTGTGTGTGTGTGTGTGTGTGTGTGTGTGTGTGTGTGTGTGTGTG
>CABHPQ010169149.1:0-14606 GCA_902168405.1 Peromyscus aztecus | reverse complement strand
CACACACACACACACACACACACACACACACACACACACACACAAAATCAAATATTTCCACTGTTTCCAAAGGTGGCTGTAGATGCAAACCTTCCTGCCAAGGCTGAGCTATATGTCATCTGGAATGAAAGGAGAAATTTAGAGGAGCCCTGCTGGGGAAATTCTGGCAGACTCAGGAAGACTGGCAGATGGCTAACACTGTGAAGACATTATTCTCTTCTTTCTGCTTTTACAGGCATCCGTGACTCCCGGGCCACTCCAGAAGCACCCAGCACACAGCAAGGGCATGGGATATTTGTTTGCTAGTCAGACATGCTGAAGCTTGTTTTCCCTCACAGTGTGTAAATTTTCTAACGCAAATATAAATTAATGGATATATACAAACCATGGACCCAATGGCCATTGCCAAGTGCCAGCAGCTGTCTAAGTTAATGGAAGGAAGACAAACAAATTCTATAGGTTAGAAAATATTCTAAGTGGAAAAGGTCATCTATTCCAATCTCTTCGTTATAAAAATATAGAAAACAGAGTCCAAAAATTGGCATTGAAGGAACGCAGAAGCACCCTCTGAGCTAGACACACATCTAAGACTAGAACTCAGACTTTCTGATAGCCAATCTATTGTTACCCTTGTGTAAGTTTTGGCTAATAACTTTTGGCTAAAACTGAAAGTGTAACTCAAGAAACCAGAGGAAAAAAAATGGAAAGGAAGGAAAGAAGGAAGGACGGAAGGAAGGAAGGGAGGGAGGAAGGGAGGGAGGGAGGGAGGGAGGGAGGAAGGAAGGAAGGAAGGAAGGAAGGAAGGAAGGAAGGACATCTGGAAATGATAACTGAGAGGAAGGGTGCTCTCTCAGGGGAAGGGTGCTGTCCCAGAGGTAGGGTGCTCTCCCATTTAAAGTGTCAAGAGTCAGAAGGGCAGACAGAGATGTAGAACATCTTCATGTACAAAGAAAGAATAAGTCAGAGCCTTGTTTGTTTCTTCATTTAGCACATTTTGTTAAGTGCTTAGATGCCAGTAATGGTGAAGAGTACCAGAGGTACAGCCATAAATATAATAGTCCCAATGTTCATAAAATTCATATTCCTAAGAACAGAGAAATGAAATACATCAAGTGAATAAAAGAAAATATTTGCGACTTGAGATTTCTTTGAAGGCAGGAAACTAAGCATGTTGAGGGAACACCTCTGAAAAATGACTACGCCTAGACTAGAAAGCTGAGCGAGGACTGTTTGGGAAGCAGCCTGGGTAGAGGACATTAGGCTGAGGAAAATGTAAATACAAAGGCCCAGAGCAGGAAAAGAGCAGGTTGATTATATCCACCTCATCCAGCCATGCCAGGACCTGCACATACCCTGGTTATATGGACTTTTCCTGGGGAGACCATGATGGAGCAAAGAAAAGACTCCACTCCATCCCATCTCAGTGAACCAATGAGCTCCATTAGTTACTTCTAAGAGCATGGGTGACCTAGGGATGACTATTCCATTGGAGAAAATGGCACACCCAGCACTGATGATGGCCTACAGATCCTGAGGGTAGGGTCTTGAGACCCACCTCTCCCATCTTGTGCAGATGTCCTGAGGGTAATCATAACTGCCAACAGCTCAAGAGAGCAATGGCCACATGGTGTTCAGAGGAAAGCATTCAACCCCATTTTCTGTTTAGGTACCAGTTCCATCATTCTAATACCCCTTCTTTAGAGAGCTTTCCTAGGAGGGAGGCAACCAGAGGGGCCCTGGCTCCCGCTACTGACTCTTTCTGTTCAACATTGGTCCCTCATTTGGGGTGAAAGAGAAACGTGAAGATGACACCCAGGGGTGTGAACCTCACAGGCCCCGGTGGACCTTGATCATTGGTGCCTCTCTGGTCCTCCTCTCCCTTCTTCTTGCAGGAAACGGGCCCTCTGCCAGCCACAGATGAGACAAGAAATTAAAGCTAACCCAATCTCATTATTTCTGGGGAAATTTTAACTCATAAGCAGAAATCCAAAGAGAGAGAATCTAGTTAGTGTTGAGCTCAGAGGACAGAGACCCAAGGTCACTGAGCACTGTCTCTGGCAGGGTGTCAGCGCCATCCTGGCTCCTCTTCTCTGAAGCTTTCCACCCAGTGCCCCTCCCCCTCCAGGCCCTGGCATGCTATAACTAAATAAGCCGTGTTTGCTCACATGCTGGCTTCAGCGGCAGTATGAATGCCTTCCATCATAGAAAATTAACTAATGCAATCTATACAATTAACAGGCATAGATCAGATGTTTCTAACCAAAATATATCTTCTTCCCAAGTTTTCATATGCTCACAATTATAGTTGAGAGGTCATAACCAAGAGGGAATTTGAATAATTTTAAATGGTAGTAATTATACAATCAATGTCTTGAAACAATAAGAAACTAAAATTGGTGATGGAGAAATGCCTCAACTGTCAAAGCTCTTGCTGTTCCTGGAGAGAAGCCAAGCTCAGTTCCCAGCATCCACATCTGGCTGCTCATAATTGCCTGTAAGTCCAGTTCCAGAGATCTGATGTCTTCTCCTGGCCTCTGGGGGCACCTGCACACATGTGCACATGTACATACACACACACACACACACACACACACACACACACACCCCAAATAAATAAAGTAAGTCTTAAGAAAATAAACCAAAATTTAACCACATCAATTGTGGTGGTTTGAATAGTAATAGATGCCATAGGCTCATATATTTGAATGTTTGGTAATTAGGGAGTGGCAATACTTGACAGAGATTAGGAGGTGTGGCCTTGTTGGAGTAGGTGTGGCATCGTTGGAGGAAGTATGTCACTGGGGGTAGGATTTGGGGTTTCAAATACTCAAGCCAGGCCCCGTGCTTCTCTTCTTCCCGCTACCTGGGGATCCTGATGTAGAATTCTCAGCTACTTCTCCAGCACCACGTCTGTCTATGCTCTGCTGTGTTCCCCACCAAGCTGATAATGAACTAAACCTCTGAAACTGTAAGCCAACCCTAATTAAGTGCTGGCCTTTATAAGAGCCTGCTGTGGTCATGGGTCTCTTCATAGCAATAGAACACCAGCTAAGACATCAATAAATAATTAGAGACATAAATACTATAAATAACTGTCAATTAAAATATCATGGAAAACAAAAGGTAATATTGCATTTATTAATTACAGCACATCATTTGTTGAATTCCCAGCATGTACCAGTGAACTAGCCCTTAATCAAGCCGTTCCATTAGTGGATAAACTTCCTTCCACTTTCAGTACAGAAGGACAGTATTTATTAGATTCTTACTGTATAACAAATGTTATGTTAAACTGTTCCCCTATCTGTTATCGTTTGTTCACAACAATATGAGTTAGGAACTGTTAATCCTGATTACTTTACTGACAAAGAAATCTGTCATGATCTAGTCAATCTATTGACTTCTGTCTCAATATGGAAGCAGAACATTGCCACAGGAAGAGTCCTGAGGACATGTGACATGAGTCTAGAAGCCTGGCATTGACAATGAGAGACAATGTGAAAGGCTGGACTCTGTGGAGGCAGCCTGTGACTTGCCTTTGGAGTGTACAGGTCTCTGGGACAGGAGGACAGGAGGACAGTCACATGGATCTGCTAAGAGAGTTTCTGCTCTTTTCTGCTATAGAGGCTGTTATGATAGTTAACTTGGGGCTGTGACTGGCTAGAAATTACAAGGTGTCTCTAGTGGTGCAGGGAAAGACAGTCTGCCTGAAAGGATAGTAAACCAAATAGCATGTTCCCAAGGAAGTAGGATGCCTGGTTTTCTGTTCTGTTTAGCAAAAGTTTTGGTTTGGGGCATGATTCTTCTGACCCTTGTTAAAATTATAAATGACTTCTAACTTGACCTGGCCTGGGAATTGTGAATGGAATCACCATCTGTCATTTCCAAGCAGAAAATATCAGAGTCATGGTTCTCTCAGAGCGTTTTTGCTAAGGAATCATGTACTACTGGCTGAAACCTGCACCCTAATGTGAAAACAATATAGAATAGAGAAAAAAAAAAAACAATTCTTGGTGGGTGTGCAGAATGAACAAGCAGTAAGTCTATGTTTATTTTAATCTCCTAAGGTTTGGATGCTGTTGTTAGAAAGCATGTATTAGTCAGGATTCTCTAGAGGAACAGAACTGATAGAATGAATCTGCACACACACACACACACACACACACACACACACACACACACACACATATTAGAGTGGCTTACAGGCTGTGGTCCAGCTAGTCCAACGATGGCTGTCTACCAATGGAAGGCCTAGGAACCCAGCAGTTGTTCAGTCCATGAGGCTGGATGTCTCATCTGGCCTTCAGTACATGCTGGAATCCTAAAGAAGTAGGCTCTAACGCCAGTGAAGGAACAGACTTGCCAGGAGCAAACAGGCAAAGCTAACTTCTTTTCTTCTACATCCTTCAAATGGGCTTCTCACAGAAGATGTGGCCCAGATTAAAGGTAGATATTCCCAAATCAAAAGAATCCAGATTAAAAGTGCATCTTCCCACTTCAAAGGACTTAAGGAAAAAAATCCCTCACAGGCGTACCCAGCCAGTTGGGTTTTAGTTAATTACAGATGTAGTCAGGTTCACAACCAGTCATCTCAGAGCACAACCTAGCCCAAATGACTGGCACACTGTGTGAAAAAGGAACAGGTCCACCAGGTCTCACTGGTTCCTCTGCTTTGTTTTCCTCCCTTGTACTGACAGGGATGAGGGAAGATAACCTCACAGACACTGTTGTTGCAAAGGGCACAAGGCCTGTACACACGAGACACTTATAATAATGTCTGAAAATGGGTGCTCAACAAATATAGTTCCTGCTCTTTCTGTAGGTTTGCTAGACACGACTCAGGCCCCCGTCACATTCCCTTTCCCTCTGCCTTCAGCCACAGCTACAAAGGCAGAGCCCTGTGCGAGCTAAGGCTTACTGTTGTTGCTCGGGCTGCACCATCAGTCTCCACTGCTCTCCTATTGCTCTGCTTCTTAATCTTCTCTGAATACTCCAGGAATAATTCAGAGAAGTTGCAGGATTCCTGTTCCAACAGCATTCCTCCCACAACAGGGGGTTAAAACTACAGGGGTGTAGGAAGAGCCCCGGGTTCTCTCAGAATAGCACGGATGATCCTCAAGGCTTCCCTGTTTAGCAATAGGAAATTCTCATGGAACCCACTCTCTGATGTTGCCCCTGAGACTTTCCACACATCAGCTTCTCCTCCAGTCCTGGATGCCACCCAAGTATATGGTCAGGAGGTGACTTCATGCTCTGCTCTGTGAGTCTTCTTCAGGCATGCCACCTCTGTACAAAATGGCTGGCTCTGACTCCGTTTCTTTTCCTGATGTTGTGATAGATAAGAGAGCCAGACAAAAGCAATCTAAGGTAGAAATGGTTTGTCTCACAGTTCAGTTCCATCCTGACAGGGAAGTCACAGTGGCATGAGTGTGATGTAGCTGTTGGATTATATCAGTATTCAATAAAGAGCACTTACTTCTCTTTCAGAGGACCTGGGTTCAATTCCCAGCATCCATATGGTGGCTCAAAACCACCTGTGATTCCAGTTCCAAGGGATCTGATGCCATCTTCTGGATTCAGGAGACTCCTGCATGTATATAGTGCACAGAAAAGCACACAGACACACACACATAAAAATAATAAATAAATCTTTAGAAAGAAAAATATGCAGAGAGCAGTGCATGCTGGTTGTTCATTTCAGTTTCTCCTTTTTGTTTTTCTAATCAATCTCACCTCACTCCCACTCACTCTTATCTCCCACTTTCTCCTTTTTATACAATACAAGACCCTATCCTAGGGAATGATGCCACCCATAGTGGGCAGGACTTCCCACCTTAACTGTCCCCTTAGGCATGTCACAGACACATTTCCCCGGAGATTCTAGATCTTATCAAGTTGACAATTGAGATTAACCATCATAGGTCCTTACAGAACATCGGGCCCCTAACTCTATCATCATTGCACAGCTGAATGTAGGTCTAGACTCTGGGGATCTGGGGAGAGATGTCCATCTACTTTCGGAGCAGCTTTAGCACAAAGATCTATTGAAACTCAGAAGTCTGCAGGCCAAGGCAGCTTGACTGTAATTGCAGCAGTCTTATGTGGAGATGGAGAATGAAGTCCTAGAATCTCTCTGTCCATCCAGCTTGCCCAGGACACAGAGCAGCAAAGAGCAAGAGACCCTGTCTCAAAGAAGATGGAAGTCAAGTACTGACACCCATGGTTATTCTATGACTTCTACATATGCTCTGCGGCATATGCATTCCCACAATCACTAAGGTGGACATGCATGCACATGCACATATATATGATAAGCGTACACACACACACACACACACACACACACACACACACACACATCTCATTTTCACATCAACCACTCCAAGCACATCCCCAATCTAAGAAGGTTGTAACTATCTTGCTTGCTTTTTGAAAAAGAAGCTCACTGTGAAGCCCAAGCCTAGAACTCACTATGAAACCCAGAGTGGCCTGAAATGTAATAGCCTGTTTTGACCTCAGTACATGGGAAAACATTCAGATTATCCAATTCTCGTGTTTATTATCCTATTATATATCTTATTATTAAATTTTACTTTAAAATACTACATAACTTCAAGTAACCCATGCTGAATAGTTTTGTAGTACAAGCAAGAAGACCCAGGACTTTGTCCTTACTAGAAAAGGCCTCTAATGTGGGGTAACATTGTAGATTGATATTGAACACTTTCCCCAAGAACTACTGATCCTTCCTGAAAATCTTGCAAGGCGTTGGAGCTGTTTTATTTATTTTGTAAATGGGGAGACTGAGATTTATGGAAACTAAATACAACTCTGTCTTTTGTTCTTTGAAAATTCAATAATTGTGTGCAGTATATTTTGCTCACATCACCACTCTCTCCTCTCTTCCATCTCCCCCAATCACATCTCCATCCCAACTTTATGTCCACCTTTTCAATTTACTTTTTAAAACCCAATTAATTTGTTTTAATCTAATTAGTTTTATTTTAACACAATTAATGCTGCCTATATGCACATTGGAGGACCTGCAGACAGACTACCAGTGGTCACATTCTTAAAGAAAATTGGCTCCCTCCCCTCAGCAGCTGTCAACTGCCAACAGCCCCTCAGTAGAGTTGGAGCATCACTTCTCTTTCTGTGTTGGAATTTCAACTAGCTTCATCTTCTGCGGGTCTTGTACAGGTAACCATAGCTGCTGTGAATTCACCAGTACATCACACCAAGTCCGGAAGACAACATTTCACAGCTCTCCTCCCCATCCTCTGTCTCTTGCATTCTTTCCATCTCCTCTTTCATGATGCTCCCTGAGCTTGGAGAGAGGGGACATAGATGTCCCATGTATAGCTAAACATTCACAGTTGCTTCTGCTCCACACTTTGCTCAGTTATGAGTCTCTGCATTAACCACGACTCTCTGTAATGAGAAACTTTTCAGACCAAGATTGAGAGCAGCACACATCTATGGATATAAACATAAACATTTAGAAGGAAGTTTAACAGCATGTTCATTTAGAAAAATATCAATAGGTTCTCTCCTTGGGCCTATGACTCTTAGTAATGTTTATTGATCATGTTTACAGTGGCCTGGAAAAGGCAAACACAATTTTCAAAGCCTACACCTATACTAGGTGTCTACAATTTGTGTCTTTAGCCCATCCCATCTCCTTTCGCTGATGATAGTAAGTAAGCACCATCCTGTTTGATGGGGCCTACCCTGTCATAACCAGCGATACTTTTCTATCTTTAATGTGGTGTTCTATGAATTAAAAAAAATACCATTCCTATCTCAGTTACTTTTCTACTGCTGTGACAAAACACCACAACCAAGGCAACTTACAGAAGGAAGAGTTCATTTGGGCCTTACTCTTTCAGAAGATGAGTCCATGGTCACCATGGTGGGAGCGTGACAGCAGACAGGCATGCATGGTGCTGAAACAGTAGCTGAGAGCTCACATGTTGAGACAACAACCATGAGGCAGAGAGAGCAAACCAGGAATGTCATGGGCTTTTAAAATCTCAAAGCTCACTCCATACATCTTCTCCAACAAGGCCACACCTCCTAATCCTCCCCAAATAGTTCCACCAACTGGAAAATAAGTACTCAAATATATGAGTCTATAGGGACCATTCCCTATATGAGTCTATAGAGGCCACATTTCCCTAACCCAGAATTTAACATCTGTTAATTAGTTTATTAGTTTATTAGTTAATTAGTTTAACAGATGTTAACTTAACATCTGTTAAAAGGTATAAATACCCTTATAATTTTAAAGATCTTTAAATTTCAGTGTGATTTTTCAACTTGAATTCAGACTTCTCTGATTACAAAGCATTAAAGTTTGTAATAATGATGTCAGCATCAAAGCACTTTGGAATTGTGTGTGTGTGCTCCCCCATGTGTATATGTGTGTGTATACATGTGCATGTTAACATTTGTATGTGTGTATGAGCATGTTCATGCTAGCATATGTGAATGCACATACACATGCAAGCATGTGGAATAGAGGAAAACTTGGCTGTCATTTCTCAGGTGCCATCCATCTTGTTTTTGGAAACAGAGTCTTTCACTGGCCTAAAACTTTCCAGCTGAGCTGGAATCCAATGAGCCTCAGGGATCTGCCTGACTCTGCTTCCTTATCTCTAGAAGTATATGCATGGGCCACTATGCCTGAATTCTCTAAAAATTATTATGTGTATGTATGTGTGCATGTGTACAAGGTAAGCATGAGCCATAGCACCCATATGGAGGTCATAGGACAAGCTTGGATATTAATTCTTGCCTTCCACATTGCAGCAGGGTCTCTTTACTGCAAGCCACACTAATGCTAGGCTATCTGGTCCATTAGCTTCAGGGGAGTCCACTGTCTCCACCTTCCCTCCACCTTGCCTTAGGAACACTGAAGTCACAAACGCAGGCTATTGTGTAAAGTTTTCCATTTGTTCAGGCAAGCTTTGGGAGGCATGTGCTTTATCCACTCAGCCATCCCCCTAGCCCATGTTCAGCTTTTGGGTCCTAGTGACTGAATATCCTCCACACTTATAAGACAAACACTTAACCAGCTCAACTATTCCCCAGCTCTCAAAGCATGTTCCAGCTCTGAGGTGATGGTGATGGGTAGGAGCTGCCCTTCCCTCTCCCACGCTGATCAGCAAGACTCCAGGTGGTGACAACCGCTTCAGTCGGGGCCTCAGAATGATCACAGCACAGGGAAGGTCCTCTTCACTGATGCTTGATTGACAGGCAGTTGGGAATAATTCTTCACCGTTGTGAACTATGTTGGTGCTGAAAACTGGACTTAGGTCCTCTGGAAGGGCAGCTAGGACCCTTAGCCATCGGCTCATCTCCCTAGCACCCAGCTCCTTCATTCTTACCAACGGGGCCAGGTGGCACTATTGCAAAGTCACCTCTAAATCTGATAGTAACTCTTGTTTTTTGCTTTTTCGAGACAGGGTTTCTCTGTGTAGTTTTGGAGCCTTTCTTGGAACTCACTTGGTAGCCCAGGCTGGCCTCGAACTCACAGAGATCCGCTTGCCTCTGCCTCCTGAGTGCTGGGACTAAAGGTGTGCGCCACCACCGCCCGGCCTGATAGTAATTCTTATCCCACTGCTGTTGTCACGAAGTCAGCCACTCCTGTCTCCTCCTGGCCTCATTCTCATGGATTCTGCTGCTCAAAACCCTCCTAAGGATTCTTTCTGCGTGAAATCAGATCCAAAGTCTACTGAGTGTCAGTAAGAGCCAAATTCTCCATCACAGCCTCCATGCTCACATGTCCCAAGAGTCAGATAATTATAGTATAGTAACAGTGTGGCACAATTCCTGAGGAGACATGAGCAAAATTCCACTCATACCAGAAAGGGAACCAACTACAGAGCAAAATACGGATATCACTGAAGTTGAACTTGGTGAACCAATAAGGTTCCTTGGGGTTACTTACAGGAGCAGAAATGACTCAGAGACAGCTGTATCACCAAAGCCCATGCCAGCATCAATTGCAGCTCACAGAAACTGGAAACCTGGAGCATACTACAGGCAGCTCAAGAGGTTGGAGTGTGTACCTTCCAGGTGGCTCAGGCTGGTCTGAGCCTCTTCCGGGCAGCTCAGCTTGTCTAAAAGTGTCTCTCAGAAGTCCCAGCTGCTTATTCACTCTTGGGGTGCATAAGTCTGGTTAGTTTCAGGAACTTCCTGAAACTTTCCAGTTGTTTATTTCCTGAGTTTAATGAGCTTCCTTGAAACATGGAATGTTTCACTTCCCCTTAGAATATCCTGTGTCCTAGGGAGCTTCCATCTAAGATGGAAGGTTTAATCTCAGAGACTGCTGCAGAACACTGATCTCAGAACTCACACTCTTTTCATCACTGGTCAGCTCCACATTCTGAAGCTTGTTTCTGCCTCAGGGCCTTTGCACTTGATATTCCTTTTACTGGGAATATCCTTCCCTTATCCTTTCGAATGTTGCACTCAAAGACATATGCTGAAATAAGCCTTCTTTGGCTTCCTTTGCAAATTATTTATCCATTTTTAACTGGAAACATACCATTTACTAATTTACTTGTATATTTTCAGAAGCCCTAACAAAGCGGTCTTCACTGTCGACTTGATTGAGTTCAGAATCACCCAGGAGACACACCCCTGGCCGTGTCTATAAGGGCCTTTCCTGAGAGGATTAACTGGGGAGGGAAGACCCACCCTGAATGTGGGAGGCGCCATCCAGTGGGTTGAGGTCCTGGACTGAATAAAAAGGAAAACGAGTAGTTAACTGAGCGTCAGCACTCATCTCCCTGCTTCCTGACTGGGGCTCCAATGGACCCGCTGCCTCCTGTTCCTGTTGCCCTTCCATTTGCTCGTTTGGTGTGTGTGTGTGTGTGTGTACGTAATGTGTGTCATGCACACGTGCAGAGGTTGGAGGATAACTTGTGGGAATTGGTTCTCTTCTTCCACCCCGTGAGTTCCAAGGATTGAACTCAGGTCCCCAGGCTTGGAGAAAAGCCTCTTGAGTCCTGAGCCCTCTCCCCAGCCCCATAAGTCCCTCATTTAAGTTGCTTCAGTCAGCTGTTCTGTGAAAAACAGTGAGAAGAGTGACTAACGCACTGTGTTTCCACAAAGCCCAGGACAGCATAGGGCATGAAGTAAATCCAGGAAAGGGTTTGCTGAAAAAAACAAAATGAATAATGTAGGAGAAGGAGAGAGAGATGAGAGACAGACAGACAGATGGACAGAAACAGAGACACACACCTGAGAGAGACAAAGAGAGACAGAGACAGAGAAAGACAGAGACACACAAGAGAGAAACAGAAACAGAGAGAGACATAGAGAGTCAGGGAGGGACAGACAGACAGACAGAGGAAGAAGCAGAGGGAGAGAGAGAGAGACAGACAGACAGACAGACAGACAGGAGAGAGGGGAGGGGGTAGAGAGAGAAGAGTCTGAAAGTTCAATTTTCCTAATTTCTAATTTCTAATGGTCTGGTCCTGAAACCCACTTACTTTCTGAACTGCTGAGAGAAACTGTTTGGAAAGGATAAGACCTAAAAGCTGATTTTCAGCCATTGAGACCCTCCAAATCACATGTCTCATGCTTTTCCCAGAGAGCCCTGATTGCCCAAAGGAATAATATAATCTGAGAAATCGATTGATCTTCCACTCTTTGATACAACATACAGGGGTCAGAGAGCGATGGAGACTCCTGGCTTAGCGGTCAGGTTTCCCAGCCCTTCCTGTGTTTCTCCCCAGAGCCCCACAACTCTGAGGCTGGCCCTGCTGGGAGTCTTTGCTCCTCAGGTGGCCCAGCTCACTCAGTGTGAGCTGATTCTCTGGCTTCTTCCAAGTCACAGGGAGGTCCCTCCTCTCAGACTCCCCAAACACAAAGCCGCACACCAACCTGCCTGGCTCTCCCACGGAGCAGCTTAACACACTCATTGGCCTGCAGCCTGCCGGGGGCGGGGCTTGGGTGGTCCTCAAAAGGAGTTAGCGGTCTGAGAGGAGAGCCCTGGAGGCTGATGCTCTCATCCCAGTCTCACCCGGTCTTCTTCAGGAGCCTTTGCTTTCGGGATTGTCCCCTGTGTGGCTCGGCTTGGGACAGAGCCCCAGATCAGAGGACACTTGTGGCCTTGGATTTTAACCTCAGTGATGGGAAAACTTGGAAATACTTCCTGGATCCACGATCCTCTCATGAAGTATCTGAACAGCACGGAGGAGTACCTGGCTCACCTCTGCGGACCCCGGCGCAGCCACCTCTCCCTCCCAGTGTCTGTGGTCTATGCGTTGATCTTCCTGGTGGGAGTGATGGGCAATCTTCTGGTGTGCCTGGTGATCCTCCGACATCAGACCTTGAAAACACCCACCAACTACTACCTCTTCAGCCTGGCTGTCTCAGACCTGCTGGTCCTGCTCTTTGGGATGCCTCTGGAGGTCTATGAGATGTGGCACAATTACCCCTTCCTGTTTGGGCCGGTGGGCTGCTACTTCAAGACCGCCCTCTTTGAGACTGTGTGCTTTGCCTCCATTCTCAGTGTCACCACGGTTAGCATAGAGCGCTATGTGGCCATCGTCCACCCGTTCCGAGCCAAGCTGGAGAGTACGCGGCGGCGGGCCCTCAAGATCCTCAGCCTGGTCTGGGGTTTTTCTGTGGTCTTTTCTTTGCCCAACACCAGCATCCATGGCATCAAGTTCCAGCACTTTCCCAATGGGACCTCCGTGCCTGGCTCCGCCACCTGCACAGTCACCAAGCCCATGTGGGTGTACAACTTCATCATCCAAGCCACCTCATTCCTCTTCTACATCCTCCCGATGACCCTCATCAGCATCCTCTACTACCTTATGGGGCTCAGAGTGAGTATCCAAGGTGACTGGCTTGGGGCAGCATCCCTCCTGTTTTCACCCATTTTAAGTTCAAAGAAAGCCTTAGCATGAAGGAAAGGCATAATCAGAAGGGGGTGCCGAGGGTGACTTTAAGTGGGAAATTAGGAAGCAAATCTTATATGTATGTAAAACAGTTTCATGTGCAAATTCCACACATGTCCTCAGGATATATCTCACAAGTAAAATTAGTTTGGTCTCCTTTTGAGCAGGAGGGAAATCGCCACCAGTTAAACAGAGTAAAACCACAACTCTCTATTGTTTTCTTTACCTGGTGTCCATCATTCTCTCTATGCTTGTTCACCTGTGTTTCTAAGAAAGTGTTAGAATACTTCCTAGGGGTATCAATATAGCTAGCTACCACTCATGGGACAATCTGACTTCAGGGGCTTGAGGGGAAGCCTCACTGTGCACAGGAAGTGAGCTAGGGTTAGAGGGTCACATTCTGGGGCGATCCTTCCGCATTCTCTTGTCTCCGTGCTGCCCCTGCGCCACTTTGCTGCCTGTGCTGAAATGTCTTGCTGAACCAGCTTGTCCTGAGGGTATTGTGGGGGCCTCCTGCTTAGCAGTCTGAGACAGATACACAGCGGTGAAGGTCTATATTTCTTTGTGGTGCACTGACCCTTTGATCGAAATATCAAGTTAAATCATATATGTATGTGTGTACATATAGATGATTCTATTTCATATCTACTATACATATGTATACTTTGAAAACAGTTTTATAGAAGGTAGGGATTGAGGGATGGAAAAGTAAACCGAACTCATAAGTTACAGCAGTATAAGCTATGATTAAGACGCATGTGAGTTTCTGGGGAAATCACTCAATTTTCCCTGTATCTTACAATTAGAGTTTCCTTCTCTAAGCTTGTAGAGATAAACATTTTTTTTCCGTTCTCTCTGGTTCCAAATTAGATGAGAGAATCTGTTTTTGAGAAGTATAGGAGTGAATCTGTATACTTCCTACTGTATTCTGTACCCAAATTCATAGATGTGAGTCCTCACAATGATAGTTTTATATTCATTTTAGGAAGTGGTTCATGCAGTAAGCAGTTATGACGTTATTTAGATTCTCAGGTTCTTGGCTGACATATGCCTTTAGGCAAGCAGCACACAATTCTCCCGGAATTGCTTTCCCATTTGGAGAATGAAAAGGTCACATCACATTATTTCTAAGGCTTCTTCCGGCTCTAACAGTCTGTGATTCTTTTTTAAAAGGTAAAGAGACTATGAGTGGGATAGACATGAGCTATAAATGAGAGAATTAAACACGCGCACACATCCCCTCACATCCTCCGGCAATGTGGCACCAGTTGCAGGGGCCCACCCCAGTCCATCTCTAAGAAGGGTTTTTATCAACAAAGAGAGGATCTTTTTTTAAAAATATTTACTGGCCCTAAAATGAAAGGCCAGGCTTGAATAGGAAGAACATAATTTGAGTGTCATAGACATGTGGGCACAGGAATGAATCTGACCAGAGAGTGGTGGCATTTTCCTTTAAGATCTGTGTCAAAGCAGACCAGCTCAGTACCATAGTTCCAGAATGTCCTGTGTATCTAACCTGGAGGAAAAGATTTTCATACATTTCCAAATATTAAGCATCCCAAAAGACCGTCTCACTCCGAGACTTTAGTAGCAATATCATCTTGTTCAGTGCTAAACAACCATTTGTCTTGTATGAGTTTGGGGAAAATGCCTAAGTTTAACAGCAAACATAGATTCTTCTAAGCTCTC
>CABHPQ010169148.1:0-17124 GCA_902168405.1 Peromyscus aztecus | reverse complement strand
TCTCTCTCTCTCTCTCTCTCTCTCTCTCTCTCTCTCTCTCTCTCTCTTTGGCTGTAGGCTGGAGCCCAGGTCACCTATAGATAAGCAGCTTCTTCCAACTTCCATCCTCAAAGCACCGCTTGCTCCTAGTTGGTATTTCTGATTTTCCATCTGATGTCTGGAATCCTCTGCCCACTGCTCCTGAGCCCCATGCTATGTGCTGGCTTCCCCAGGAAGCCTAATGAGGCAGTTGCCATGGTAACTGGGTGACATCCCTGTAGCTGATGCTAATGCCATGGCTCCGGAAGCCCCTTGCCTGTTCCTCTCTGTTTGGTAGATTAATAACATTTAAATTAAATGTATTAATTTATTTCATGTCAATTAATTTGTATGTTAAATGATGTGCCAGCTTCCCCTTCCCCTCCCCCCCACAATACTCATTAATTAACTCCAGCCAAATCAGGAACACATCCTAGAAGGTGGCGATCGCTTTTTAGCAAGCTACAATTGCAATACTCTGTTCCTATGTAGAAAATAATCAATGTCAAAATAATTGCTTTTCACAGGCCACAGTTAGCTGTCTTGTCAGAGAGTTAACTTATAATTATAGCTGTTTGGATTTTTGAAGTAAAAAATGTAGCCCAAATATTGGAAAGGTGAGAATGACTGCTAATACAGTGGTGTGTGATGCATCCATCCATTTTCTTCAGTGGCATCTGCACCTGCACAGGGCTCGCGATGGAAGAGAACCAGGCGTGCCAATGGGTTAATCTGGCCTCCAGTGAGAAGGCAACTTTTGCCCTTCTTTATTCTCTGTCTTTGGTGAGATGGTGGGAAAACTGGTTTCTTCCAATGAGATTATGTTGCTGGTATCTGCTGCTCACCAGAGGGTTGCAGAGGCTGCCAAGCTCCATGGGAGTCTGGCTAGTCTCACTGGAACAACTCTGTCCCCACACTCCCCACAGATTGTGAGCACACACGACCCTCTCTCTCCTCACACTTTGGGACCCAACTGTTTATGGCAATGGTGTGTGTGTCTGGGAAACCAGATGTAGGTGATCTCTGTCCTGTCTCCAATCAATTTGTTTCTTGATTCTAGAGGAAAGGAAAGCAGATAGAGGTTAGTGGATGGGAACAGATTTATGCTCATTATCTGGCTTGGAACTTTGCATATTGTGTGTGTGTCAGAGACTTGCTTATGTTGTAGCCTGAGGTCCTCTGCTTATAGTCTTTGTGGTGGATAGTGTTAATTGTCGACTTGACAGAACCTAGACTCACCTGGGCCAAGGACATGCCTGTGGAAGATTATCTTGGTTAGGTCGAGGAGGGAAGACCTGCCCACTGGGGGCAGCATCATCCTTGGCTGGGATCCTGAAGTGTCTAAATGGAGAAAGGGGCTGAGCAGCAGCCAGGCATTTAACCCTGTCTGCTTCCTGGCTGTGGATGTGGTGTGGGCAGCTGCTTCAAGCTCCTGCTGTACCTTTGAGCTATGATCCAGAATTAACCTTTCCTACCTTAAGTTGCTTTGGGTGTGTATATTTGATCACAGCAACAGGAAAAGAAACCCAAACAGTTTAGGAGCTCAGATTTGTTCTGTTGTTTACTCATAACCTGGTGCAGGCAGCCTGCCGGCTGGTTATGAACAAAGTGCTTCCTGTATCTACCTCTGTGTTGGGACTGTGGTGATGGGGGGCAGAGCCAGGGGAATGATGCTACCCACAGTGGGCAGGACATCCCACCTCAACTAACCTAACTCACCCACCCCCAGCTCTAGTTGGCTTGGGACTGAAACATGAACAATACCCTTCTTTATCTTATGGATTTTTACAGGAATTTTGGACCAAAATGTATTTAGCATTTCTGCTACTGACATAGGGAGAGCCCTTTGGTACTTAATAAAGGCTTTTTATTCTAATCTCAAAATGTCCTGTTTAAAAGTCAGCACCTGAGCTGGGGAGGGAAAGCTGGGTGGAAAAGTGCTTACCTTGAAAGCATGAGGACCCAAGTTTGATCCCCAGAACCCATGTAAAAAGAGCCAGGCGTGATAGCACAAACTTGTTAAAAATATTTATTTCTATTCGTGTGTGTGTGTGTGTGGGGGGGGGGGGGGAGGGGGTATGTGTGGGTGTGTGCAGCTATGCACAGAGGCTAGAAGAAGGTGTCAGATCTCCTGGAGCTGGAGTTACAGGCAGTTTTGAATCATTTGATGTGGCTGACTGGGATCCAAACTCAGGTCCCCGGCAAGAGCATCCAGGGTTGTGCACACTTTTAATCTCAGTGCTGGGGAGGTAGACAGGAGGATCTTCTTGGTTGGCTAGCCTCAGCCTGTTAGATAAGTTCTGGGCCAATGAGAGACCCCATCTTAAAAACACAAGACAGTCAGCATCTGAGGAATGACAGCTGAGGCCGTCTTGGGCCCCCACATGTATGCATAGACATGTTCATGTGCACTGGTATGTACACACACACACACACACACACACACACACGCTCCTGCCCATTGTTTCCAGAGGTCTGCCTTGGAATGTGGAATGTAAAACAATGACAATAAGAGTAACACACATAAACAGCCCAGGCAACTAGTTTTCCTTGAGTTATCATGGCCTCCCTCAGACAGATGGAAGTTTACGGCCAGACTGAAACGTGAGGACTCCACAAGTTACTAAGGATTTAAGAACGGGTGCTAAAACAAAATGACTTTGTAAGTTTAGCAAGTCTGAGGGGGAACGGGCCACACTGCAGGTGCAGGCGAGTGGAATTTACAATCTTCTTTAACCAACAACTTTGTCTTTTGACCTAGCGACCGCCACGCTGTGAACATTTAATGACTATTTATTTTAAGGTCCCGAATTTCTTTATGTCTTTGAACAAATCTCTAATCTACTTTATGACCACAGTTTCTCTTGAAGATAGATACAATTTACCTTCCTGCTTCCAAGTGAGGCCACAAGTGGGCCAAGATGCCATCATACCGCTTCCGGCACCCAGCCAATGTGTCACACCCTAGACCTGACATTTGGACGATGCAGTTCCTAGTCACTTAATAACTCATTGTGCTTACCAGGCCATTCAGGCCACCAGATTGGGCTTGGAGACCATGATGGGTTTTTCCAAACAATGTGTATCAGAGAAAGTCCAGGACAAGATGGTTCAATGGGTAAAGACACCCACTGCCAAGCCTGACAATCTGGGTTTGATCTCCAGGAGAAAACCAACTCCCACAATTTATCCTCTGACCTCTACACATGTACCTCAGCACACTCATGCTGGTACACACATATCCCCCCCCCAAGAAATAAAAATGTAATAAAAACGACAAAGGTAGACTGACTTCCAGAGGCACTTGTATTCATATATGCAAATGGTTGATTAGTAGTGCAGGCAGGATTCCCAGAACAAATAATTTCTGTTCTCTCCCCTCATCATGAGGATTCATGAGCTAATTCCTACAGAGTAGCCAGCGGAGTTGAAGAAGGATGCTTAGCAGGGACACTACCACAGTGACTCCTTGTCTCACGGAGCTGGAGAACAGGGCTCCTTGGTACAGAAGCCATTGGGGAAGTTCTCACTTCAGGTCCATCTCATTATCAAGGAAAATGAAAAGACCCATTTTAGGCTGGCTCTGCCCCCTCCCACAACCAAAAGGCAGAATGCCTCTTTGCACCCCTATTCAGGTCTGTGGCTGGCTAGATCTTTGCCATGGGATTTGAAAATAATGGGAGTTAGGTTGTCATAGCAACACATTCCATGTCATCGTTCTGACTCCGTGGTTGATTCCCTTATGCTGTTTTTAATCTTCAGAAATGCTAAAAGTTTCTTGAAACTCTGCTTCAAGGGTGTGGGGGACTGACAGCTTCGGTCTGATTGACAAGCACTAGGCCTGCCTTCTGGCCTGCATCACAGTATGCGGAGCGAGCAGAGTTGTCAAGTCCCTGCACGTGGGAGAGAAATCTAGAAAGTCCAATCTTCTCACTTAATGAAACCATCTTGGCACCTTACCTCTACCCAAAGCATCAGGGCAAACTTTTTATACCCGAAGTCCGTTCCCAGTTTTGTACTTGAGTTTTGTACCTTGTCTCACTTACTGGGCTGTCCTTGACACTCACTCTTCCTTCATGCTGCTTTTCCTGGGGCCACCTGTCCAGACATCAGCACCGCATCTTCCAGACTCCTGACTCTTCTTCAGCTTCTGCTCTCTTGTCTGGCTGAGGGTCACACGGTTCTCTTGTTTCTGTATTGTAAGCAATGATCACTGTGGACAGCAACATGCTGGACATGCTTCCAAATTCACAAGTTAACAAATTAAGCTCCAATGTCACCCCTGTGAGGTTGGCAGTGGTCCTTGATGACCTTGATGTACACATGGGGAAACTGAGGCATCAGTGGTCAGGTTGCATCATCAAGGTCACAGGAGCAGAGACAGTAGATTAGGGTTCAAATCCAAGCCATCTGACTCAGAATCTCTCTCATCTCTACTCCTCTGTAGAACATGCAGCCTCTTTCACCTCTGCAGAGGAACACCTCCCCCCACAACTGTCACGTTGAAATCAGCCCATGGGGGGGCTTATATGACTTTGGACTTTGCCCTTTTCTAGTCTAGGCCACTCCAGCTTACTGTGTCCACAGCTGTCAGAGAAGTTGTACATTTCTATCAGTTGATACCACTGTTTCCCATCCCTTCTCAGATCCTGTGCTGTCCCTTGGTGCTTTCAAGGACACACTCTGGCTCTCTAACACGTCCACAACATGGCTGGGCTCTTACCTTTGCCTAAACACTGTTGGAACAGAACACTAGTGGGATTGATCTTGGTAAGGGTCAGAACCGACATTGCCTAAGCTTCCACTACCTGCCTGCCTGGTGCATAGAAGGGATCCTGTGTATGTGTGTGTATGTGTGTGTGTGTGTGTGTGTGTGTGTGTGTGTGTGTGTGTGTGTGACAGAAAACAGCTTCAGGTCTCATTCCTCAGGGTCTGTCTACCTTGTTTTTGAGACTGGATCTCTCACTGGAACCCAGGGCTCACTGATTAAGGCAGCCTAGTTGGTCAGTAAGCCCCAGGGATCTGCCTGTCTCCGCCTTCCCAGCTCTGTGCATACTGCCACAATAGGCTGTTTTCATATATCATCTTGGGATTGAACTCAGGTCCTCATGATCACATGGCAATTACTTTGCTTGCTGAGCCACCCCCTCCCATCCCAGTCAGCTTATAATCTTAATAAGGGCAAAAGCTGACATTTTCTGAGTGTGTACCGAATATCTGATAGGTCTCAGGGATCATCTCATGGAATCCTCCAATGCTCTTCTGAGGCCCTAAGAACTGAGTGGATGGCATTGTGACTTCGGACTGCAGAGACTCGACTCCTAAGCCACCCACTGGTTCCTTGGCTGTTGTGTCCTAGGAACATATAGCACTCCACAGTTTCCCCAAGGGTTATACATTTTTTTCCTTTAGCCTCTGCCTCACACTACCTGGCACATATAAATATTTATTGAATGAGTGAAAGAACTTCACGGAAGATTATTCAGAAGCCGTTGCTGCTGCTGTCATGGCAGGGAAGGAACAAACCACGTGAAACAGGACAAAGCCAGCAGAGAAGCTGCTGATGTCATGGCAACAAACTGGTCTGGGAGGAGGAAGGGGACCGGGGATGGACAGGGACAGCCCTGCCAACCTAAGAAGTGGAAGTGGAATTGACGTGTCAGAGTCAGGCCAGGAGGCTTGTGAATGCCACAGTCCTTGGAAGCTTCTAGAGACTGTGTAGGCATGGGTACTGAGGACTGCTTCCTCTTTCACTCACATTCTGAGTTGCAGTCATCCCTTTCTCTGGCTTTCCTGGCCCCGAGGACAGGACTCTAAGGCAGTCTATTGGCCAAGCCTTGCTGAAGAATGTGGCTTCATCATGAGTTGCACAGAGCCCCTCAGAAGCAGCTTGATACAGAAGAATGCCTGCTTATGTCATTTCATCCTGCCCTTTCTTTGTAGTGGGATGGAAATGCAATCCTCAGACACTTGCCCCCAACTCCACCCCCAGCCTCAGTCAGCTCTTGTGAAGTCCAATTTACCTGCACAACAGCTACCTTAAGACTTCAGGAAGCCTGTGCCAAGCAAAGCAAGTGAGATTGAACCCTCATTTGACAAAGTGATTTCCCTCTTCTTCTCACGTGCAGGCAAGAGAGCTGCGAGATTTGTAAAGTAAAAGCAGTCTCAGAAACTACCGTTGGCATCCTGCCGACCCACCTTTCCTTCAGCCTAACAACATTTTGGTGCTACCTTCTAA
Organism: Peromyscus aztecus; assembly: GCA_902168405.1. Classification (NCBI taxonomy): domain Eukaryota; kingdom Metazoa; phylum Chordata; class Mammalia; order Rodentia; family Cricetidae; genus Peromyscus; species Peromyscus aztecus. Next base: position 10,868 of record CABHPQ010169148.1, on the reverse strand, counting down.
GCCAGACTGGACCACCTAAGATCCGAATGCACTTAAAAAAATCTCCAGGCTGGAAGAAGAAAAGGAAGCAAGGATGTTGTTCTTGATTCTTTGATCACTGAATTGCCATCCCGGAGACACCGTCTGACTGGGACTCTCTTCCAGGAGTGGTTGACAGAGGCTTCTTTGGGTAGTGATTTCATCGGTCAGCCTGCAGCAGGTGGCTGAGTATTTATCATGAAGCTCGACTTGGATCCCAGTGCTGAGGAAGAAGAAAGGCTCATAACCCCAAACCACCCTAAATGTAGGAAGAGACAAGTGATGTTTCCTCTTAGCTAATCTTTCAATTCCCCTCCCCCTCCCCTGAGTCTTTGAAAAGGCTTTCCCAGCGTTCCTAGGAGACAGTCTCTAGCGCGGCTGCTCACAAGAGAATATGGGTTAAGTACTGAATTGGTTAATTCCAATATGGCATCATTAAGGGAAGTAATTTCTTTCTCATGGAGCCAAATTGGATTAATTATATGCATGGGGAGTGTGCTTAACAAATGGCAGGATTCAAAGGTGCCAGGCTGGGTCACACACAATTTGGTTCTTTGTTTTGCTGCTGAACAAAGCGTTTGCCATTTACACCCTGAATGAAGTGGGCCCGGTTTGAACATTCGCAAGGCCATTAGTGTTGGAGATGGGATTTCAGACATTTGTTCTCCCTAGATGACACATGGAACACCACAGATGACTACAGGCAAAATTAAAGCATGCCCCGAGGAACTGGAGAGAGAGATCAGTGGGTAAAATGCTGGCCAAGTGTGCATGAGGATTCAAGTTCAGTCCCCAGAACCCCTGTAAAAGCTGGGTGTGGCAGCATGCACCTGTAGCTCCAGTACTGAGGAGGCAGAGACAGGAGGACCTCTGGGGCTTGCTGGCCAGCCAGTCGAAGTGAACTGGTGAGCCCCAGGTTCAGTTAGAGACACTGCGATGGTTGATTTTAGTTGCCAAGTCAGTCAGCGTCAGCTGTGAAGAGAGTTTCAGCGAGGATCATCTAGGTTGGGTTGGCCTGTGGGTTATCTGTGGGGGACTGTCTTGACTGCCTTGATCGATGTGGATGTGGGAAGATCCAGTCTGAAAGTAGGCAGCACCATTCCCTGGTTTGGGACCCCAGACTGCGTAGAGACAGCTGTGTAGAGAAAGCTGGCTGGGTGCTAAGCACACACACACTCCCTTTCTCTCTGCTCTGCCTGCACTGTACCTGGAATTGTGAGCTAACATGAACTCTTCCCCTACCAAGCTGATTTTTGTCAGAGCACTTTTCTTTTTAAATTACAGTAACAAACATGAAAACAGGACAGACCCTGTTTTTAAAAATTAGGTAGAAAGCAACTGAGGCAGAAGAAGACATTCAGCATCCATCCCTGGCCTACTTATGCACAGACAGACAGACAGACAGACACACCCACACACAGCCCACAAAACACAAACATATATACAAATCACAAAACACACACACAAAACACATACACAACACACACACACATATATACACACTCATAGGTGGCTCATAGGTACATTTAGCACCTAATCAGAATACAGAGTGCCATCAGTCCATGGATGAGATGTTGGCCTGCCCCATGGAATTAAAGGAGGAGGCAGACTCACAGGCCTTTCTTCACTCAGATATGATGCAGATGGTAATCCTTGAAAGTAACTGGACTTCTAGAACAAACAAATGACAATTATTGGCAGAGGAGGGTGATGAGGGAGGGCTCTGAGCTCGCAGCCCAGAAGAGTACCAAAGCAAGGTTCTTATTAGATGTGTTTTCAGGTGAGAGGTCAAGGACCTAGCAGCTTCGTTCCTAGCATGTCCCCCTTCATGGCACAAGCCACCTTCTCCTTATTCTGCAGTGACATCAGGAGGCAGAATCACCTGTCCTTTCTGATCACATCAGCACGTAATCTATTGGAAGGGGCTGACAGGCAATAAGACAGCTGGGCTAGGAGCAGATGAGATTGGCTGTGGCTGCAGGGCAAGGCTGTGTCATGATTGGCATCTACAGGCCATTTGAAGATGTACTGCCTCCTTAAGGGCAAAGGAGTATGATTTTCATAATGCAGGAAATGACAGTGGGCTCCCAGATGGAGGAAGGCTCCTCTGCTCTTCAGGATCCCACAGTTGAAGGTGACAGCCCCTCCCTACTCAAGTGAGGATGCACTTGGGTGAAAGAAACTTCTTCCCATTGTCATGGGCCCCTGAGAACCCTCCAAGCCACTTCTCACACCCACAGTTAGAGTTCCTGGCATTGTGTCTCCCTATTCTCCCACATCTTTGGGGGACAAAACCAGCCTCCATTGTATTTGCTGAAGGATAACATGAAACTGTTTCCTGGGAGCATCTCTCAGCAGGTTCAGGCTTTGGGTATCTGAGGTCAACTTTGGCTGGAGGTGCTTTCCCAAGAGTCTAGAAAAGGCTTCATATAAGGATGCTTCTTTGGGTTGGGAAGCATGATGACAAGTTTCCTAGGCACACTATAGATGTCAGGGGCATCCCTGGAAGACCTAACAGTATATACAGAGAAAAAGAGGCATGGAGGTCAAATTGTGAGAGTGGCTGTTGCTGAGGAAGGTGAGATGGAGACAGGTTTTCATGTTAGTTGACGTGACCTCAGAAATGAGACACAAGAAGACGCTGGCAGTTCAGGGAGGCAAGACTTGCATTAGGAGAAACAAGCCCAGTTCCAGAGGCCACAGTGTGTGGCTGCAATAGCTTTAATTCAAGCAGTTCGGCAAGGGGAAGCTCTTCGTATTCTGCATACAATCATTTTTGTGTTGATATTCCATGCACAGACAAGGGTTCTTTTTCTTTCTTCATGCTAGCCTAAAATCTATATGCTGGACTCTTTTAGAGAAAATTAGACAAGACATAGAAAATGCAGTAAAATAGAAGTTTAAATGACCCAGGCCCCCTCATTCACAGGTTGGTAGTGGTTGTTTTCTGGGGTCCACCCTTACCACACATCTAGATTCTGAACAACAAATAAGATTAGAAAGTATAGGTGAATTTTCATAACCTATTTTTTCCCTCTCTATCAAGATCATCAGAAAACCTTTCTTTACATCCCTAGGTTCTAGTCTGTGGTCTTCATTTGGATGTCTGTGTGGTAGGCCTTTGTTAAAACACAAGGGGCATTTATTTATCCAGGTGGCTATTATTAGACCTCCAGTTTAGGGGACTCCCTGTCACCTCTCCTCCTGTCTCTCTTAAGGTCATCTAAGCTCATCCAAATCCGTCCCCTGCTGGTGCAGAGAGGTTACCACACCCCCTCTTGTCTGCAGCTGTCTTCCTGGTCTGTTCTAAATCCTGCTCATTGGTCAGTGGAGGGTTAGGAACCAAATTCAGAGTTCTGAGTCCTGTGATGCATAGCCTAGATCCCGAAGCAGTGGCTGCAGTTTGGCTGCAGAGGAGGAAAAGCCTTTGATGTACGGGTGCCCCTTCCCCTTCCCAACCCCCTTCCCAACATGGTGCAGAAGCAGTCATTAGCTCGCCATGGTAAATGTGGCCTGAGATAAGCCACTGATGTGGATAAATGAGGGCTAGTGAAGCTGCTCCCAACTCACATCTGTGTAGCTGAGTTGGGTTTCCGCTTGTGTCTGCACTCTGAGGCCTTAGTGAGTGGGTCACTGTTGTAACAGCAGTCAGTTTGGGCACTGTTCTCTGCTGAGTTCACATACCTGGAGCTGGGGAAGACTGTGTGTGCCCTGTGTGTGTGTACACTCTGAGATTCTAGGGGTGAGAAACTCATTGCCTAATGGGAGACTTGCAAGTCTGGCATCTGTAGGGACCTGCAGGGAGAAGCCTTTCAAAGGAGATCCTACCAGAAGAATGTGGGATATGGTTGTTCATCTTTCTCTCATCCACTTGTCTGTTCACCTATCTATCTATACACCCACCCACTAACCCATATTTCCACCAGTCTACTGATGTATCTATTAATCTACCTGTCTACCACCCATTCTTTCATCTATCTACCCGTCTATCCACCCAACTTCCTACCATCTATCCACTCATCCACCTTCCCTCTGATCTACCTACATACCCACTTATGTATCTACTCATCTAGCTATCTACCTACTTATCCACTCATTCACCTGTCCACCTATCCATCTATCTGTCCATCTGACCTCTGCCCACCTTCCTATTCTTTTATCCACCCATCCATTCATCTACCTACCCTCTATTTCATCTATCTATCCATCCATCTGTCTACTCAGATTCTCATTATCCATCCACCTATCCACTCATCAATCCACTCATTCATTCACTATTCACTCATCCATCCACCTACTCACCAATCCATCTGTTCATCCACCCATCTTTCTACTCACCCATCTCTCCATCATCTATCTACATCCACTTAACTATATCCGCTTATCCATTCATCAATCTATTTATCCATCTGTCATATCCACAGACATCTATTTATCCATTCATCATATCCATAGACATATATTTATCCACCTAGCCATCCAGTTGCTTATGTATTATTTGATAAGATATCTTTAGCACTTACTATATGCAGGCTATTTTAGGCACTTAGGACACTCAGAGAATAACAACAACAAAAATTCCCGATCATGAATGTATCTCTAGTGAGGAGAGACAGGCAACACACTATGAGAACAGTAAATGTTACATAGTAAGGGTCACTAGGGGGCAAGAGCAAAAGCATAGAAGGAGATGGACGGCTGGAGGTTAGAGTGGAGGTAATGTGCTGGTTAACTTCAGTATTAACATGACTGGGTTTAGAATCACCATGGAAACACACTTCTGGCTGTTACACTATGAAGGTGTTTGCGTAAAGGTTTAATTGAAGCTGGAAGATCCATCCTGATCGTGGCAGCACTGTGGATGCAGGTGGGGGTTCCTTGATGAATAAAACAGAGAAAAGTCATCTGAACATCATCATTTATCTCTCTCTGCTCCTGATGGTGGACACCAGCTGCCTCCTATTCCTGCTGTCTTTCCTGCCATGATGGACAATTCCTCAAACTGAAGCAAAACAAACTCTTCTTATATTGCTTTCCTGGGTGTTCCTTCACAGCAATGAGACCAGAAACTAACACAATGTGGTTGTGTCTTAGGTGGATGGGTAAGGGCAGACAGCATCGAGAAGGGAATTCATGAACTCTGGCATGAGGGAGCGAAGGAGTGGCCATGTGATATTTGTGGAAAGAGAGTATCATGTAAAGACTCTCAGTGAAAACATCTGAATATTTAAAGAAGAATACTCGAGCCGGGTGGCCTCAGCCATGTGACCTGTGGGGACCACAAAGATAATGAGGTACAAGGACAAGGTTCAGGTCATCCCACCCTCTCAAAATACCTTTTCAAAACCGGGTTGTGAAAATGGGATGCTGGGTGCTGAGTGCCCACCCTAGACACCAGCACCTTCATCCCTGGGCTCCATCAAAACGTAGGAGGGTGGTTCAGCTTCGGGAGGAACTGGGAATCTATAGTAGGAATCAGTGCATGGTAGACTGTGGGACTGAGGATGTCACAAATGGATTTGGGTTCAAATCTCTTTCACTTACATTAACAAAATACTCAGCCTCTCAAAGCCTTTGTTTTATTGTCTGGAAAAGTGAGGATGACAAGTCATTGGAGAACAGCATGTTGGTTTGAAGGAAGGTAGCTCTCCTTTGTCTTCAGACAAGATGGACAGTTACAGGATGGAGGACTAGACCATCTGGGTTTCCCCTTGTTATATCTGCTTACTGATCTCACTCCAACTACCTAGATTACAGAAAAGACCACACCAGCTCAGAAGAGTAAGAGGGCGAGCAAGGAGCCAAGTGTCATTGTATTGTGTCACTGTTAGAGATGAGGCTTTGAGTTAAGTTCTGAGCTGACCCTGGTAGCTAGTAATGAAGATGGCCACCTGACCTAGTAATGGCCTTTGAGTGACAGCTGAACACTCTTTGCCGAAAGTCACCCAAGAACTCACATGGCGAATGGCTTTCATCTCCATATCTTGAACTAAAAACTATTATTTACACAGTATGGCCCAGCTTCTGCTGCTGCAAATACATTTTGCTAATTGATTAATGTTAATTTCCACACGTCTTCTTAGTCAATACAAACAGCCTTGTATTACTGCATCCTTAGGGATTCAGAACAAACCCTCACATTGGTGCACTCAGCAGGCCGGGCGACCTTTCCAGCCCTCTTCTACACAGGGGAATGGAGTGTGGATAACCGTGGATTATCTAGATTTTTCTACATTTCAGCGCACGCCTGTTTCCAATCAATTGGGATAGACAAGCTTGTACTGCAAATTTATTTCAAGATCAAATTGCTGCCGGCGATGCTGATGGTGCGTAACACCTTTAGGCTGGAGATCTTTTATGTAAACGTTTTGTGAATCTTACCGGACAATACTTTCATCTTGCTGGACTTGGAAGAGTATGTGGGGTGGGGAAGGAAGAGAGATAGGAGAGAGATGAAGGGAGGGAGGAGGGAGGGAGGGAGGGAGGGAGGGAGGGAGGGAGGGAGAGAGAGAGAGAGAGAGAGAGAGAGAGAGAGAGAGAGAGAGAGAGAGAGAGGTTTTCCCCTTTCTGCTTGTGATGTTTTGAACTGAAGAGAGATTTTGTTTTTACCTCGATGGCTAAGGCTACAAACTCAAGCCTGAATCATTTCTACCAAATGCACATGCTCCCCCACCCCCATACCGCTTACATCTGACCTTTTCAATTTGGAAACAGCTGACTTGAGAAAAGAAAAGGCCAGTGTGGAGGAGAGGGAAGTAAGGCATGCCAACCAGGGAGTCTTCCAGTCCCATTCTGTGTGGCCTGATGTATAGATGGAGGGGTTCCTTCCAGCAGATTCATACCGGTGAAAAAAAGTGCGTCTTTATAGTATAGGAAAAGAGCTAGAGAGAGATGGCCCAGTGAATAAAGGTGCCTGCTACCAAGACTGATGACCTGAGTTGCATCCCAAGAACCCACATGAGGGAAGAAGAGAATCTGTTGTCCTCGAACCTCCACATACTTACTGTGGCTGGTATACACACACACACACACACACACACACACACACACACACACACACACACACACACACACAATATTAATGTAATGAAAATAAAGTACAGAGAAAAGCTATTTTAAGTTTTTGAAATGGATTTTAATTTTCCATGGAGTAATACACCCCTGGGTTTTGAGCATCTGGTACCTGAAGAAAGGCTTCTTGCAGCAGCCGGAGGAGACTGTCCCCTCTGCACATCTGTCCTGCACCCCAAAATCTATTGCCTTTGAATTCTTCCCACTGCTCTTTCCAGAAGGAGCTGCTTGGGTAACATTTGATGCTCTCCTTTTCCATGTCGGCAATTACCTCTGACTTCCTCACGTTCTGCTCTCCCTTCATCCTGTACTCTCCACAGTCTAATTCTGCATTTTGTTGGAATTATTGTTGTTTGCATGTTATTATGGCTATGCAAATATTGTTTATTGTTGATCCAGGGAGAATGTAATGATTATGCGTCTATGATTACATTTTCTTTCTGTTCAACTTGCTAATAATAAAATCTTCATGTTCTCTTTTCCTGGTTTTATTTTACATCTTCGTCTTAGCCTTTCTGTATTCTCCAAGGCTCTCTAGAATGTCTCTCAATGCAGTTTCCAGTTAGCCACACCTGTCAGATAATCTACCTGGTCCACTTCTTTTTCCTCCTTTGTCTCTGTCTCCCATAGCCCTCTCTGCCCTCATCTGGTCTGGTTGCTCTCTAAGCTGTTTCGTGAAATTCAACTGGGGATTTCCCTCCATTGTTACCGAATTCCCTGGTGCTGGGTTCCTGGTTTCTTTGACTCAGGGTGTTCATTTTCCTTAGTCCTTTGCCCCAGGCAGACATCTTTTTCCTGGGATGACCTACAGAGTACCTAGGAAGTAACTTTGGGTATGACTTTGTCTAAAGTGCAGCACCATTGATGCTTGGATCAGGAGACATACCCAACAGCTTCCCTGTATCTGTGGGAAGACCCTGGTCTAGGAGGAAGAGGAACTCACTAGAGGTGCCTCTTGAGGACAAACTGTTGTGAGAGGCAAAGGCAAACACTCACAGTTCAACTGCCTGGGTTCAAGTCCAAGCACTGTCACTGGATACAAGGGGATTGTCACATGTACATCTTTCTGATGAATTTGTTCCTAAGTTTGAGCTCTAGTAATGTTTGTTCTGGCTCCATTTGAAATGGGTGTTTTAAAATTAATTTTTCATTTGGTAAGAAACTATATCAAATGGAAGATAATTCTTTGAGAACTTGCAGCAGATAGAAGATTCCTGGGGTGAATACCCTAATCAGTGGAAAGCATGAAATTGAATACTGTTATTTGCAAGTCACTTAGAACATTGAGTGACACTTGGAATGTTAAAGAGACATTTGTAGTTACTGTGAGTGATTACCTCCAAGCAGATCCCAGGTCACCATCCCCGGTTAGTTTTAATCTTCAATGTGATACAATCTAGACTTTACTTGGGAAGAGAGTCTCAGTGAGGGGGGACTGGGTACACTGATTTGGCCTGTGGGTGTATCTGTGGGCAATTGTGTTAAGTTAATTGACGTAGGAAGATACAGCCCGCTGTGGGCAGCGCCATTCCCTAGGCAAAGGGTCCTGCTTGAACTGTGTAAGTGTGGAGACATCAAGCTGAACACAAGCAAACAAACACATATTCTCTTCTCTCTGCTCTTGATTGTGCGTGTGATGTAACTAGCTATGTGAGGTTCCTGCTTTGACTTCTGCACGATGACCTGGAATTATAAGCTGAGATTAACCCCTTTCTCTCCTAAGTTGCTTCATGATGGTGGTTTTTGTTTTTTTAAATCATAACAACAGAAATGAAAGTAGAACATGTATCTATGTTCTCTGACTTCAATCTGATGTACTCTCAGGGAGTCCATTCACAGTGGGATGTACATGGATGTGGTCCTACCCAGGTTTCTCATGGGTTTCTGAAACTTCCAGGTTTTCATTTCCCCTCTCCTACTGTTTCTTACTCACAAATAGGTGTGATCTGAAACTGGGCACAGACAGGGGGACATTGGTATAGTTAGACTGCACAGGGCAGAGAACAGGCAAGGTCCACTTGCTCTCATTTCCTTCTCTCCAGAGAAGCACTTTTTATAAGGCTTCCCTAAAAAAGTGGTTTGTGTTGACTAGTTGAAAATTACCAGCAGTTTGATGAGAAATTTAATAGAAGCTACGGATGGAAAGTTCCCCTAATGATGGCCAAGAAGCAGTGGCATCTGCTGCAACTTCCTCCAGAATCATCTTCCATCTGACACCCTCTATCATCAAATGAAAAATTAATTTAAAACCCCCGACTCAGACACAGCCAGAATACACATTCTTGAAGCCCAAATAGGGACAATTCATTCAAAAGATGTATAGGGAACAGTGCCTTTGTGATTTTTATATCCGCATTTATTGTTTCAGATTTAGGCAGGAATAGACACACATGTATTTATTTATTACTAAACCAAAGATAAAACAACAAATAAAGAAGGAGGAGGAAGGGATCCCGAGAGTCTGTGTGTGTGATCTGAATACATCGCATACTCCATTGTGTCTGCTGCCTTTGACACAGAGCAGACGTCATCTTTCCTCTTGCTTGGCACTTGGCCTTGCAGAGATCACTGTAGACAGCTGCTTTGGGCAGACCCAGTGGGCAACCCATAGGCAGCTGCCACACAGTAATTACAGTGGATGTTGGGTTTATTGACTGAGATGTCCAGGTCTAATATACTCCTTCCTCCTCCTCCTTCTCCTTCTCCTCCTCCTCCTCCTCCTCCTCCTCCTCCTCCTCCTCCTCCTCCTCCCCTGCACTCACTGAAGCTTCCTAGAGGATGCTGTGCTTAAGCTCTGGCCTGTCTTGGGGCCACCTGGCCACGTGCCCTGTGTCTGTGATTGGAAGCCTCACAACCACCCTGTTAATTTCTGGCTGGCATTAACTACATCATCCATGTTACCAGGAAATTTATTTCCACTTGGAGGAGAAGACCTGAAAAAGATTTTACCATCTTATGAGTTGAGCTTGGGCTGAGATTGAGATGTCTATTGGATCTACTTTGTTTGTTTGCTAATCTGTCCATTCATTCACCCCATCCATCCATCTAGTTACCTATCTTTTGTGTATATATGTGTGTATTCACACAGGTCCACGTGTGTGTGCGTGTATGTGTGTGTGTGTGTGTGTGTGTGTGTGTGTGTGTGTGCATATGTACATGTGTGATATGTGGAGGTCATTGGGACCCTTGGGTGTCATTCTTCAGGTACTATCATACTGTTTTATGAGACAGGGTCTCTCATTGGCCTAGAGCTCACCAATAGGTTAGGCTGGCTGGCCAATGAGAGTCTCAGAGATCTGCCTGTCTATGCCTTCCCAGAGCTGGGATTACAAGTGCATGCCACTGTGCCAAGCTTTTCATGTGGGTTCTGGGTTTCAAACTCAGGCCTTCAGGCTTGTGTGGCAAGAACTTCACCAACTGAGCTATCCCCCGAGCTTATGCCTGACTTTTTATGGTGATCAAACTCATGCCCTCTTGCTTTTAAGACAAGCGCTTTACCCACTGATCTATCCTCCTGGTCTTTACCTATCTTTTTTAAAGACTTATTTGTACTATATGTGTATGAGTATTTTGTCTGCATGTATGCTTATGCAAAACAAATGTGCCTGGAGCCTGTGAAGGTCAGAAGAAGTCATCAAATCCCCTGGAACTGGAGTTAAATATGGCTTTGAGTCACCACATGGATACTTGGAATTGAACCTGGGTCCTCTGGAAAAGCAGCCAGTGCTCTTAACCACTAAGCAATCTCTCCAGCCGTCACCTATCTTTTACTCATTCAT
>CABHPQ010169147.1:0-46437 GCA_902168405.1 Peromyscus aztecus | reverse complement strand
GAGAGAGAGAGAGAGAGAGAGAGAGAGAGAGAGAGAGAGAGAGAGAGAGAGAACATGAGTTGGGTAGTCAGGGAAGTGAGGAGGATCTGGGGAAAATTGAGTGAGGGGAAAGAATATGATCAATGTATATCATACCCCAAATTTTTAATGTTTATCATACCCCAAAATTTATGTAACATTTTAAATGCATTGGATTGTAAGATTTGCTGCTTTCGGTCATAGGTAGGAGGAAGTCCATGAAAATCAGTGAGTGTCCGTTGCTTACCCTCAGATGTCCAGTGAGTCATTTTGAGTATAATGAGTCATCGAGGTTCTTTACTACCTTTATAAATGGATAATTCTGGCATTTCTCATTTAAGGTAAAACAGGGAACAAAACTCATTAACTTTAAATATCTTCAAGTACAGTTTTCATGTCACTAACACAGTCTCAATCTTGGGTGTCTTGTCTTTTAATTTAAAAGTACCTTAAGTAGAACTCACAATCTAAATCTTAATAATGGCAGCTATTTTGACATTACTTTCTTTAATTTTCAGTGAGTAAGTCTAATCATTTCCTTGAATTAGGAAGTGTGGCTTACCCAACTAAACTTAGGTCAGATCAACAGGCATCTTTTACATAAGGATCTGGACCCAGTTTTGGATTTTTGGGGGATGGTGCTGGAGGGGTCCAGAGTCCATGCTATTTCAATGCTAGAAGCAGCTAACAATTATAAAGGACAGGTGGATAGAAGATATGGGGCATGATGCCAGCTGTAAAGAGTTCATTTGTACCACCACCCCCACCAAAATGTTCATGTTAAATTCTCAGTCCCTGGGGCTTTTGACTATGACCCTCTTTGGAAAAAGAGTTATCACAAAGATAATTAGTTAAGAAGAAGTAATGCTACAGTAGGGTGAACTTCTAATCCAATATCACTAATTCTCTTTAAGAGATAATCTAGCCATGTACACACCTACCCACACACACATGTGCGCCTCTCCACACACACACTCATACACTCACACGTCAGTATTTTATACTATGCTAAGATCAAAGTAGAGATTAAAGGAACACCGAAGATTTATGGCAAAGCACCAGAAGGCGAGGGAGAACTCTGAATCAGATTCTTTCCAGACCCCTTAGAAGGAACTGATTCCAATCTTACCCACAGAATTGTGACGTAACAAATGGGCATTGTTTTAGTCTCCCACTTGTAAGACTGTGATGAGCTGACATGCTGCTGTGGTGACTAATTGTTATTCTGTGGTCAAAACAAGGGATGGGTGGAAATTAACTAGTCTGATGTTTGAGCATGTCACATACATTCTCTTAGAAAGAAATTATGGAGATTCTGCACATATTTTATGTGACATAGAGATGTAGACCTGTCCCTTATTTATAGAGAAAAGATGGAAAGGTGTGCCATAGAAGAGATACTCTCAGTACCAACTTGCCATTGCTGTCCTCTCCTAAGTAGATAAATAACCTTGTTTTCACATGTTCTCAATGGGAGACACAGCTCCCAATTACAATCCTCCCTTCTATTGTGCTATCAAGTTTTCATAGCATCGACCCTAGGGATTTCTCAAAATAGGTTTGTGTGTGTAAAAGAGGCTGGGGAATTCAAGTTCTCCTTCTGTTAATAAGACTAAGGAGTCATAGCCATGGTTCTTGCTTTAAAAGTTGTTAGTGGAATCTGCCTACAGCAGAAATCAATGCCAATGGTCAGCAGAGAAAAGACACAAAGTAGGAGACTGTCGTATCATTTTCAGGTTCTGTATGAGAGCGGTCATGCATTTTCCTTCCCATCTCTACCCTTGGACTACAGTATTGTACTTTTTGTTTTCTAATCAAGTTTGATGTAAAAGTGATTGTCAATCCTTTGAGACAATTGATGGAAGGAACCTCTGCTTTCTATTTTAGTATTTTTTAAGGTGTAAAAATAGGGATATCTTTGACCATGGCATGTTCAGTTATTGGTGTTTGTTTGTACCATACCTGAGCCTCCCTGCATGAGAGTGGCTACAGTGTGATACAGCAGACATACTTCTTTCCAGTTAAGATTACTGCCTCCATGGTGATAAGGAAATAAACCCCTTTCTGTATTTTAACTCCTTGCTTTTCAGTGCCATTGTGGGACCAGCAATAACAGCAGCAGCTGAGAGTCTGTTAAAAATATAAAATCCTGCTTCCCCATTTCCAAACAGCTGAACCAAAGACTGGACTTTGGCCAAGAGATCAGGGGTTTTCTCTGCATCTTACAGTTTGACAGGCACTGCCCTGACTCTTCACAGCTACGGCATGTCAACCTTGTTCACTGTGTGTTTGGGGGTGGCTTGATTTCTATGATCCCTATGTCCTCTTCCCTTTTGTGAATGTCAGACAGTGCAGGTAATCTTTGCAGCTGTGTCTCTAAGAGTCCTCTCCTCGGCCTCGAAGATCTGACCGTCAAAACTGCTACCCCAGACTGCATGAGAGAGCTCGAACACAGATTAGTGCTTGCTGGCCCTCTTTCTCGTTCCCGACCCCTCCTGGAGGTCCAGGCTGCTGAAAACTGGTGTCAAGACTCTTTTTCTTCTTCTGATCTGAGAGGAACAAATATTGATATACCAATAAACTGTTCCTGCAATGCCTTGGTGAAAGCCAGTAAGTAGCATCTATTGTTTTGTACTATGACTTCTGTCTTGGCTACTCAACAACCAGGGATAAAATAGGTGGCTAGCTCGCTAATGGCAGAGGCTGTTTCACGTTTCCATCTGGGCTCTTGTATCCATTAGAAGATGCAGACATGGGAGTTCCTTAGTTTGTGTGGAATGATATAACGAAATATTATAAACTGGATGGCTTATAAATAACAGAAATAATTTTTGCTGAGTCATCCAAGTTCAAGGCCCTGTCAGACTTGGTATCTGGTGAAGGCTTTTGGATTTGTAAATAGGACCCATTGTATTCACATGGTAAAAAGGATGAGAGCCACAGTTTTGAGGTCTTGTGTGAGAAAGAATTCGTTTCATTTTTGATGGATCTACCTTCATAATCTAATTAAGCCCAAAGCTCCCACAACCTAGCATTGAATATCGTAGGGAGTTGAACTTTAACGTAAGGACTTAGACAGACACAGATCTGACTAAATAGCAGAGATGCTTATGACAATTTCATTACATGAATGGGTGAAATATAGTCTTGCCCATGGGAAGCCAGCACAAGACCATGTAGAGAAGGTATTTATTATGTGCCTTTAGATACTTACTGTATACATATATAATGTGACATTAAGCTTAGGTAATTGACTCTAAGTAGCACACATTTACTATAACATCAAACTATTATACAAATGGTCCTTAATAAGCATTTATTCACCAATAATTCAGAATGTAAACACATATGATACATACTTCAAAGACTCACACCCTAAGTATAACCTATATTAAATAGATCTTCCTATGCTGCCCTGGAGACTTACATAAACATGTATATCAAATATGTTAGGATACAGAACTGAATTCCAGAAGTGATTTTGAATTAGTCTCTTTATGAATGATGGCAAACCTGTAATATTATTTCTTCCAATGTATATGAATTATTCATGTGAATTTAAGAAAACATAGCTGTAGAGAAAAAAGGAAAACATGATTTTGAAAAGAAATATCATATATGTCATGCCTACAAACCTTCCCAAGAGTGGTGGTACAGTAGGGTTATGTTGTAATTGGAAAAGGAATGTAGAACAATCAAAGACAATTTTTCCCTACCAATTAGAAAAATATATTAACCTTATGTTGATGTAGAACAGACTTATTCTGCTTCGCATTCATTACACATGCCAGGAGCTCTGATAGAGGCAGAATTGAACTGCCTCAAAGTGTTATCACAGGAAGAGTTTTCTCAATGCCCATATTTTGACTTATAGACAAAATTTTGGTTAATAATGAGCTCCTAAATTTAATTATTATGATAATTTTGAAGCAAGTGACACATTTATAATGAAGTTACAGCTTCTTCCTTTTGCTACTTGAGGAGACACTCTACTGGAAGGGAAAAATACAACTTCTGGAAATGTAATGATTATTTTTATAAAGCAATGCTCTCAGTGGTTTTTATATGTGGACAAAAGGAAAGGTCAGAACTCCCCAAGGAAAAGCCAGACTTTTTGGTGAGAAGAAAGAACACGAGGAATACCCATGACATGAGATATTTATCAAATAATACATCTGAAGATAAATCTCTTATTTCAGCATGGGTTTACACAATCACAGCCCTACCCTGTTTACTTTGGAAATATCACTTTCCTGGCATCTTTAAAATATCACCCCAATTATAATTTCACTGTATGTTTTGTATGTATTTATTACATTTCAATTTTTTCATACAATATATTTTGATTCTTTTCCCTTTCTCCACTCCTCCTGTATCTTCCCCACCACCTATGCACTTAATTTCATGTTCTTCCTTTTTCTCAAAAAAATCAACAAAACACACACATGCAGATGCACGCACAAGCACACACACACACACACACACACACACACACACACACAAATACCAAAACAAAAACAAAAACAAAAGCACAGACAAAGAAAATGGAGTGTGTAGTTTCCTGTGGCACATGGTTGATATATCCATTATCACTCCATTGCAGAAAATGGATTGTTCCTCTCACAGCTGGTATCAATTGAAAATAACTTCTTGTTTAGGGTGGACCTTTGTGTCTACTTTCTCATCTCTATCACTGGGCTTTTGTGTGACTTGAACTTGTGGATATTTGTGCACGCCATCATGGTTTCTATGAGTTTATCAGCCCTGTGGTGTCTGGAAGATATCGGATGCTTGAAATAATCCACGACCTCTGGCTCTTCGAATCTTTCTGCCTCTGCTTCCATGTAGATTCCCAAGCCTTGAGGAAAGGGGTTTGAAAAAGACATCCCATTTCAGGATGAGTGTATGGAACTCTCTCATTCTTTACAAATTGTCCAATTGTAAGTCTTTGTTTTAATTATTACTGACTACAAGAAGAAGCTTCTCTGATTAGGGTTAAGCAAAGCACTGATCTATGGGCATAGCAACACACCCTTAAGTGTCATTTTATTGCTATTTTAATTTAGCAGAATAACAGTAGAAATTTTCCCCCTAGGGCCCATGATTTATGTAGACTCTGGTTCTTGGCCTCTTTAGCAGAGTAAACCTTAATTCCAATTAAAAAGAGCTTGGTTATTCAGATAACATTTGTGCCACTATTGAACCAGTATAGGAGACAGGTCGCTGTTGGTTATAAGGTTCATAGCCAGGGTATATTGATGAACACCTTTCTCCTTTAGTAACATGAATAGTACCTTTCAACATGAATGCCATTCAGTATGGATGAAGCTTCTAGTTGGGCACCAGGTATATTTCTCTATGTTTGATGACATACGTAAGTGATGTCTTCAGGAATATGATCTTATCAACAGACTGTGGAAGGCAACTGATATCATTGGCAATAATGTATGATGCTTGGGGGGTGGGTATTCAAAGAGACCCCTTTCACCAACCACTGAACAAGATGTAGCCCACTCGTTCCTGAAACTGAGACTGTACTTGTTGGAATGAAATATCTAGTTGGAGCATTGTCTCTCCCGTTTTATGGTGACTCCATTTAAATTACTTTAATATATGTATATGATTTAGGAAGCTTCTATAGTAATAAGTTGCCAAATGGCTTTTTAAAAGGCCTTTAGTGTTAGTTGCCCTTTCCCATAATTACCCTTCCTACTCTGTCTTCAATCTCCATCCTCATTTAACCTTCCTGTTCTAGTTTCTCCTTCATCTCAGTATAACACTATGTTCTATTTACATTTCTTCGAAGATTCCTTCCTCTTACCTGGTCCATAAATAGCTAACTAACTCCTGTGGCTATTCTAATTGTAGCACACATGTAAAGCTTTAAAGCTAACATCCGTGTAAGAGAAAACATAATGTTTGTCTTTCTGGATATGGATTAACTCACTTAAGATGATTTTTTTCTAGCACTATCTACCTTCAAATTTATAATTTCACTTTCTTAACAGTTGATAATATTCTATTGTGTAAATGTACCATGTTTTCATTATCCGTTCAGTTCATGGGCATCTAGTCTGTTTCCATTTTCTGGCTATCATGGATTTGCATTTATATTTTATAATTTCATTTTTTCTTAATAGGTGGATAATATCCAATTGTGTAAATATACCACATTTTCATTATCATTCACCAATCCATGAACATCTAATTTGTTTCCTATTTCTGGATATTATGAGTAGAGTAGCAGTGTATATGGACGTGGAAGTATCTTTATAAGTAGAATGTAGAATCCTTTGGGTATATGCCCAAGAGAGGCATAGCTGGGTTTTGAAGTGGATCTCTTCCCAGCTTTCTGAGGAACCACTACACTGATTTCCATGGTGATGGTACCAGTTTTCACTCCAACCAGCAATGTCAATATATGCCATTACTTGTTTTATTTATCTCGGTCATCTGACTAGGGTAAAATGTAACCTCAATGTAGTTTTAATTTGAATTTCTCTGACAGCTAAAGATGTTGAACATTTTAAAAGTATCTCTTGGTATTTTGAGTTTCATTTTTTGAAAACCCTATGTTTAACTCTATACTCCATTTTTTAGTTGAGTTATATGTTTTCTTGATCAATGTTTCTTTTTCTTTTAATTCTTTGTATAACCTAAGCATCAACCCTTTGTCAGATCTACAATTTCTAAAGATTTTTCACATAATTTGGGCTGATGCTTTGCTTGAATGGTGGTATTCTTTACTTTTAGCTTCATGAGATGCCACTTGCTAATTGTTGGTATTAATGTCTGAGATGTCGGGCTCCTGTTCAAAAACTCCTACCTGTGCCAATGAATTCAGACGAATTCTATACTTTATCTTCTATCACATTCAGAGTATCTGGTCCTTGATCCATTTGCAGCTGATTTTTCTAAAGGGTGATAGATATGGATCTATTTCACTCTTCAGTGTGAACTTACTCAGTTTGATCAGAACCATTCATTGAAAATACTCTCTTTTGTACAATATGTATTTTGGGCTTTTGTCAAAAATCAGTTGTCAATAAATGTATACAGTTCTGTCTGGGTTTCCAGTTTTATTCCTTGATCAATCGGTCCATTTTTATTCCCATATCATGCCATCTTCACTGCTATAGCTCTGTAATACAACTTGAAATCTCAGATGGTGATACCGTCAGCAATTATTTTGTTATTCAGGATTGTTTTAATGTTTTTTTACCATATGAAGCTGAGATATGTCTTTTCAAGGTCTGTGAAGAATTGTGTTGAAGTTTTGATGGACACTGCATCAAATCTGATTATTGCTTTCAGTAGGGTGGACATTTTCATAATATAAATCTTATTGACCCATGAACATGGTAGATCTTTCTATCTTCTGATATAGTCTTTAATTTCTTTATTCAGTGTCATCTAGTTATTTTTATATATCTTTTCACTTGCTTTGTTAGAGTTATTCCAAGAGTTTTTTTGTGGCTATTGGGAAAGGCACTGTTTCCCTGATTTCTCTTTCGTTATGTTTGTCATTTGTGTATAGGAAGACTACTGATTTTCTGTGCTATTTTGTATTGCTTTTGCTGAAAGATTTGTCACTCTAGAAGTCTCCTGGTGGAATCTTTAGTGTGTGTTATGCATAACGTCGTATCATCTGTGACTGAGAATGCTTTAACTTCAGTCTTTAGTATTTGTATCTTCTTGATCTTCTGTTGTCTTATTATTCTAAGACTTCAAGTATTATATGGAACAGGTATGGGAGTGTGCACATCCTTGTCTTGGTCTTGATTTTAGTAGAAATGCTTTGAGTACTATTTTAGATGATGGCTCCTGTGTGATTGTGTAAATTGCCTTTCTTATGTTGAGATATGCCACTTGTATCCCTATTGTCTCCAAGAATTTCATCATGAATAGATGCTGTATTTTTTGTCAAAAGCCTTTTCTGCATCTAATGACACACATATGTGTGGGTTTTGTAGTCTGTTTGTGTGATACATTATATGTGTTGATTTATATATGTTGAACCTTCTCTACATCTCTGGGATAAAACCAAGTTGATCGTGGTAGGTAATCTTTACTATGTGTTCTTGAATTATGTTTATCAGTATTTTGTTGAGAAATTTTTTTGTGGGGGTGTTTTGAGACAAGGTTTCTCTGTGTAGTCCTGGTTATCCTGGAACTCATTCTGTAGACCAAGTAAGTCTTGAACTAGAGAAGAGCCTGCCTGTACCTCCCAAGTGCTGGGATTAAAGGCATGCCTGAGAGAATTTTTGTGTCTATATTCATGAGATATTGGCATATAATTTTCTGACATTTTGTTGAATCTTTATATGGTTTTGAATCAGGGTAATAATAGCTTAATTTTCAGAAACAATTGATGAATATTGTCATTATTTCTTCAATGAAGGCTGGTAGAATTATGCACAGAATCTATCTGGCCCTGGATTTATTTTGGTTATGAGTTTTTAAATTACTGCTTTTATTTCATTGGGGGTTTTATGTCTGTTTAAGTTGTTTAATTCATATTAATTTAAATTTGTTAGGTCATATAGATGAAGAAATTGATCTATTATGACTCAATTTTTCCAGTTTGGATTTTTTTAAAGATATGTCCTTATGATTCTTTAAATTTCCTTAGAATCTGCTGTAATATTTTTCTTTTCATCTCTAACTTTACTAATTGAGATCCTTCATCCTTCCTCCCTTCCTTCTTTCCTCCATCCATCCCTCCATCCTTCTCTCCTTCCCTCCTCCCTCCCTCCTCCCACCCCTCAGCCCTCTTTCCCAAGCCACCCCACATCCCCACATCCCCCAAATCAAGGTCTCCCATGTGGAGTCAGTAGAGTCCAGCACACTAAGCCTAGGCAGGTCCAAGCCCCTTCCCACTGCACCAAGGCTGTGCAAGGTGTCACACCACAGGCACTGGGTTCCAGAAGCCTGCGCACAGACTAGGGACAGATCATGATCCCCCTGCCTGGGTGTCCCCCAAACAGTTTGAGCCAAACAACCATCTTCCTTATCCAGAGGGCCTAGTCCAGTCCCATGGGGGCTCCACAACCACCAGTCCACAGTTCATGGGCTTCCACTAGTGTGGCCGGTCATCTCTGCACATCCTCCTATCATGATCTCGATGTCCCTAGCCTGCAGTATCCCTCCTCTCTCTTATCATTTGGATTCCTGGAGCTCAGCCTGGTGCCTGGCTGTGGATCTCTGCATCTGCCTCCATCTGTCACTGGACAAAGGCTCTATGATGACAGCTAGGTTATTTGCTAGGTTGGTCACTAGAGTAGACCGGTCCAGGCACCCTCTGGACCACTGCCAGCAGACCAAGGTGGGGTCAACCTTGTGGATTCCTGAGAGCCTCCCCAGCACCCTGCCTCTTCCAATTCCATGATGCCCTAATCTATCATGGTATCTTCCTCCCTGCCCTCCCACTCTGTCTCTGTTCCAGCTTGACCCTCCCATTTCCCTATGTTCTCATCCCCTACTCCTCACCCTCTGTCACCCCCCACACCCAGTCCACTCATGTAGATCTCATCCACTTCTCCTTCACAGGATCATCCATGTGTCACTCCTAGGGTCTTTCCCTGTTAGCTAGCCTCTCTGGAGTTGTGGGTTGCAGTCTGGCCATCCCTTCCCTCACATTTAGTATCTACTTATGAGTGAGTACATACTATGTTTGTCCTTCTGAGTCTGGGTTACCTCACTCAAGATGATATTTACATTTTTTAAATTTCCCTCTTGGTTTCTGTCTTGACCTAACTTTCATTGGGAGTCGTTACCTTCCATACTTTCTGCCAGTTCTATTGTTGCTGATATCCAGCTTTAATCCACGATGTTCAGATAGGATGCAAGGTGGTAGTTCAATTTTCATGTCTGTTAAGACTTGCCTTGTGTTCTGGTGTATGGTAAATTTTGGGTAAAAATTCATGGATTGATGAAAAGATAATATATTCCTTAGTGTTCATGGGGAATGTCCTTTATATGTCTAGTAGGTCCACTTGATTTATGATGTCATTTACTGCAGTGTTTCTCTGTTTAGTTTTTGTCTGAATGACTTGTCTATTGATAAACATGAGGGCATTGAATTCCCCCATTATTATTGTGTTTGGATCAATGTGTGACTTTTAGATGTATTAGTGTTTATTTTATGAAATCTTATATAATTTGGTGTCCTTGAGTTTGGTGCATAAACTTAGAATTGTAGTATCTTTGCAGTGGATTTTTTTCCTTTATTGATTGCATATTTTTTTGCTGATCTCTTCTGATTAATTTGGATTTGAGGTCTGTTTTGTCACATACTAAAAAGTCATGCCTGATTGTTCCTGATTCCATTTGCTTGGAGTACCTTTTTCCATCCTTTTACCCTAAAATGATATCTATTCTTTATGTTGAGGCGTGTTTTTTGGATGTAGCCAAAAGGTAGATCCTGTTTTCTATGTCAATCTGTTAGCCTTTGTCTTTTTATTGGAGTATGGAGACCATTAATATTGAGAGTTGTCTATAAGTAGTGTTTGTTAATTTCTGTTACTTTTTTTTAATTTCTTCTGGGATGTTTATTTTTTTGTGTCTTTTGGGCATAGTTCACCTTCTCTTCATACTGAAGTTTTTTCCTAGTGTCTTATAGAGAACTAAATTGGTGAACAGAATCTGTTTAGGTTCATTTTCTCATGAAAAGTTTTTCTTTCTCTGTCAATTATGATTGATAGTTTTGCTGGGTATAGTAGTTTGGGTTGGCATCTATGGGTTTTCATAGCTTATAGAACAATCATCCAGGACTTTCTACCTTTCAGAGTCTCCTTTGAAAGTCAGATATTCATATAATGGACCTGTCTTTGTATGTAACTTGTTGCTTGTCCTTTGTAACTTTTAAAATCCTTTCTTTGTTTTTTTTTTATGGTCCTGCCTATTCAGGGTTTGATATATCTTTACATGGGGGACCTACCCCACTTTTTCCCTCAGGGTACTCGTGAGGAGTGAGGAATAAGCGATTTAGATAAAAAACATAGAGGGGGGGAGAGAGAGACAGATAGAAACACAGGATAGCCTCAGGAGGGCCTGGATCCTAATCCACTGGCTTCTTCTGTCTCTTCCAAAAGCCTTTTTAAATGAATGCCAAGGGGTGGAGCAGAAGACCTCCCCCTAGCACAGCTAAGTGCCACCCCTTCCAAACACCTGGTCACCACCACACATGGTCAATCCATCCCTTTATGCAGCTCTGATGGGTAAAGCAAGCTCAGATCTCACTAGGAAACCTCTGTGAGCTCTTATACCTTTGTAGGCATATCTTAGGCATTTATAGCCATTGCTTTTTTTTAGATTGGGGAGATTTTCTTCTATGATTTTATTAAAAATATTTTCTGTTCTTATTACCTGGGCTTCCTTTTCTTCTATACTTATTATTTGTAGATTTGATCTTTCATAGTGTTCCAGATTTCCTGGATGATTAGTGCCTGGATTTTTGTTTGTTTGTTTGTTTGTTTTAGATTTAGCATTTTCTTTGACTAGACTATCTATTTCTTCTGCATTATCTCAGAGACCTGAACATTCTCTATTCCATATCTTTCAATATGTTGATGAGACTTACCTCTGAGGATTTTGTTCAACATAATGAGTTTTTCATTTCCAATGTTACTTCAGTTTGGTGGGGGTTTTTTTTGTTATTGTTTCTTTGTTAATTCTATCTGCATTCATGTCTTGAATTGTTTTCATTATTTCATTCAACTGTTTGCTTGTATGTTTACTCTCTTCATTAAGGCTTTTACCCATGTCTTCTTAAAGGTTTTTGAACATATTCATAATTTCTATTTTGCTTGGTGTTTGCTTCAGCTAATTTGCTTTACTCGTGGTCCATTTCAGGTTTCTTGTTTCTGGAGAAGGCCTGTTGTCTTGTTTGTTCATGCTTTTATCTTTGTACCAGGATCTAACATCTGGGTTTGTGAAGTTTGTGGTGTTTCTTGTTATAGATATCTGCTCTTGTCTTTGTTGAGTATGTATTTGGTTCTTTGGTTGCTGATGCTCCAATCTGACATTTTCTGGAACAGAAGAAATATGCTTGGTTTTCAGTCTTGGGGTCACTCTGGGTTTTAGGATTCATACTCTGACTAGTTCAAGATCTGAAGTTCTTGTTGGAGCTCTGGTTCAACTCCAAACAGTCCCAGATGAGTGCAGTAGCTGTGGTGGGTGAAAGGATAGAAAAGAGGGGAAGGCGACACACTCTGGAATTCTTTTAAGCAGAATGTGAGCTCCAGCTCCATGAATGGTGGCAGAGGCAGAGCTAGGGCAGAACTGGAATTGATCATGAATTGCAGTAAGTCTGAATGAGATGGATGTGGGCTATGAGGAGGGGATGATGTTGGCAGAGAGCTGAAGTCTAAGAGTACTCTGGAGATACTAAAGTGAAGGAGGGGCAAGAGCAAAGGTTCCACCCAGTATGTCAGCTGTATGACTCCTGGTAGATAGTGGTTCTGTGGGTTGGTGGGGAGTCAAAAAGAAATGGAGAGGAATAATTGAAGGAGGGATAGTGTGGAAGAACTAGAGGAACTCTGGGTTTGCACTATAAATAGATAGTTCACTCAAAGAAAATGTTAAGTCCAAAAAAAAAAATTCAGGAGAAAAACATTCAGGAATTTCAGTCAATGGTGATGGTACATGCAGTAGACGCCCTCAGATCTCTGAGTTGGAGGCCAACTTGGTATATAGAATGAGTTCCAGGACAGCCAGGAGTACACAGAGAAACCCTGTCTGGAAAACAAACAAATAAATAAAAACAAAACAAAAGTCCAGGAAATCTAGAACACTATGAAAAAAATCAAATCTATAAATAATAAGTACAGAGGTAGAAGAAGAAACCCAGGTCACAGGCACAGAAAATATAAATCCCAAGAGAATGGAAGTGGGCTAGGAGGAGGGCTTTCACTAGGTTTCAAATTACTCATTGAGTAAATAACAATGTAAGTAATAGTTTTTAATTGTTTGCATGATGAATTGAGCAAAAATAGGATAAGAATGTTGAATTTCAATAATAATCTGACAGAATATTGTCAGTTTTTGAGAACTTTTTTTTCTTTCTTTTTTTAGATACCAACCACAGTTCCCCCTCCCTCCTCTTTCCGTTCCACCCTCAAACTTCCCCTCACCCCTTTCCAATCTTCATAGGAACTAAGGTCCCCTTGGGGAAACAACACAGGCTGACATGCCAAGTTGGGGCAGGGCCAACCTCCTCCCCACTGCTAGAGCCTCTTTCTCCAAGTATTAGCTTTGAACAATTGTCAAGATTAAGAAAGTTCTCAAGACTGAGTAAGGTATCCTTGAGAACTTTCTTAACCTTGACAAAATTAAAAGCTAAAACTTGTAAAAAGAGGCATTAGATTCTAAGTTTCTGTGAGCTTTGAAAAGGAAAGTGTCGGTGAGATGATCATGTGGTTTTTTTCTTTTAGTTTGTTTATCGTGCTAGAAACCCCATCCAGTGACTGAGGGAACTAGATGCAGATATCCACGGGCAGGCCCTGGGTGGAGCTCCGGGAGTCCAATTGGCGAGAAGGAGGAGGGTTTATGTGAGCAAGAGTTGTTGGGACCAGGGATGGATGGAATACAGGGACAAGTGGCCAAACGAATGGAAACACATGAACTGTGAACCAATGGCTGAGGGGCCCCCAACTGGATCAGGCCCTCTGAATGGGTGAGACAGTTGATTG
This sequence comes from Peromyscus aztecus, assembly GCA_902168405.1. Lineage (NCBI taxonomy): Eukaryota > Metazoa > Chordata > Mammalia > Rodentia > Cricetidae > Peromyscus > Peromyscus aztecus. The sequence continues at coordinate 32,728 of CABHPQ010169147.1, read as the reverse complement.
GCTTGATCTGTTTGGGAGGCATTCAGGCAGTTGGACCGGGTCCTGTGCTCAGTGCATGAATTGGCTGTTTGAAACCTGGGGCTTAGTAGAGACCCTTGGCTCAGCCTGGGAGGAGGGGACTAGACCTGCCTGGGCTGAGTCCACCAGGTCGATCTAAATCCTTGGGGGAGTCTTTGCCCTGGAGGAGATGGAAATGGGGGGTGGGCCGGGGGGGCGGGGCGGGAGGATGGAGAATGGGGGAATCTATGGCTGATATGTAAAGTTGAATTATATTGTAAAATAAAATAAAATAAATTCAAAAAAAAGAAAAAAAAAAGAAAAGGAAAGTGTGTTCCAGGTACAGAAAAATACAACCACAGTCAGGATGATGATATCAGTGTATGCAAAATGCTGTAGATACTATCAGTAAAGAAAATAAACCACGTAATATGTTTTGTTACTTTTACTATTTAACTGTTCATTCTATTTGTATAACATAAGGACAACACCTCAGTTAGGTATGCTATAAAAATATCTACCTGAATATGTTGGTGTGGAATGAATTTCTGGTGGTACTGCCTCCACTCCCTTGAGTCACATGATGCTTTATCATCATGAGGTTCAGTGTCATAAAGGATGCTTTCATTGATAGCATTCACAAAAAAAGTTATAGTAGTAGAACCATTTGATCATGAATCGATAGTGTAATTTTTTTCTCCCAATGTGTAGACTTATTTGATTACTTTGCTTTGAAATATTAAATAAGGTAAAGTATTATAAAATGGCATTAATTATTTAAATGAATTTTGGAAGCAACTCATATGCTTTAATAATTGGCAGAATTATTTTAAAAAGTTTTTTTTAACAGTTAGGCAATATCTTTTATTTTTCCCATACATATGATGACTTAGAATAAAGAAGTTCCAAGAAAGAGAGGCAGCATTCATAATTTTCAGTTAGCATATGCAAAAATTTCATTATTATATGCAAATACATGCATCCCTCTAGTGTTTGAACTTTTTTGTCTTAAACAAATATTCTTGGCTACCATTTTGTGTACCTTGATAATTTGCTTGGCAAATTTGCATGGATTATTTTGCATAAATTTGTTTCAGTCTAGTCCTCAGCTTTATTTATTATACATTTCAGACGAGCAAGGTGCTAACTTTGTAGCCCTTGTTGGACGCCTCTCTAATCCAACAACAAAAGGCTTCATACTTGGTATTTCTCTTTGAAAGTCTCCAAATCTGCCTGATGATAAGGACTTTCTTTTCATAAATGTTACTTCTGCGCTTATGGACATGAGGGAATCTCATTCCACTTTTCAGCTAACCTCTCTCTCTCTCTCTCTCTCTCTCTCTCTCTCTCTCTCTCTGTCTTTCTCACTCACTCTCTTTTTCACCTTAGAATATTGGAAGCCATGAAGTCAGGAAGTGTAGATCTTAAAAGGTCTCTGAAGGCAGTGGGTGTTGAATAAGCTGTTAAACAAGAGAATTGGGAGCCTTTTGTCATCACTCTGAGAAAGAGCATTGATTGATGTGAGCTGGGCTCAGTATTGGTTTTAGATAAACAAGACAAAGGCAAAGATTGAGAGTAACTGTTGAGGCTAAGGTTTAGAAAAGGTGGTTTCAGGAAAAAATTGTCAACAAAATAACAAGGGATGGTGTTATTTCTCTATTGACTTTCTCTTCAGCTGAGTTCACATCAAAGAAGATGTGAACAGAACTACCTCCTATATCAGCAGGTCAGGTCCTGCATAGATGAGACTTCCATCTCACTTCTATGGAAGGAAGAAAGCATAACCTGACATCTTGCATGGTGATACAGTAATGGGATGCAGAAAAAAGAAAACAAGTTATAAACAATGTAAAGTTCCACATCCCTGAGTGTAAACCTGTCACCTCCCTCAAAAGAAGACTAACTCACCCCTATATATAACAGAAAAGATTGCCATTATCCATGCAGAAGGTGTTGCTCTGTAGTTCATAGAGACTTTTACTATTATAAAAACATACAAACAGCCGGGCGGTGGTGGCACACACCTATAATCCCAGCACTCGGGAGGCAGAGCCAGGCGGATCTCTGTGAGTTCGAGGCCAGCCTGGTCTACCAAGTGAGTTCCAGGAAAGGCACAAAGCTACACAGAGAAACCCTGTCTCGAAAAACCAAAAAAAAAAAAAAATACAAACAAAAACATTAAAAAAACAACTGTTATAATTTGATCTATACTAGTGTAAATTGGTGGGTTTCTAAAGTCTTTATTTTAAGAAGAGATAAATAAATGGAAGAGGGATATCTCAAGATCACATGACATTTCATAAGTATAATTTGCACATGTCAATTAAGCAATCAAATAATATTTAAAAAGTTAAAATTTAAAAGTGATTAAGGGTAGTTAGTTTTTAGTGATTTCATGAAAAAGAAGTCATCCCTCACACTGGGATTTCTACATTATCCTTCTCTGAATGTTTTCTCCAATAATAGATGTCCTCCTTTCTCTGATAAAATCTACCTGTTATGGATCATCAAATGTCAAGGGGAATCATCCCTTACTATTGGATGTATTCTTCTATAAAGCACTGCTGGGAAGCTGCAGCCTGTGAAGAAGGGATCCCTTCTTCACATACATAGCAGTTGTGTTTTTGATATCATGTTTTCTTTGGTGTGGATTCTAACACTTGTTTGACACAACTGAGCCTTCGTTATTTCCCCCACTAACATTTGATTGACATTTCATCTGACTCTTAGGAAAACATTCTTACTGATGAAATTTACAGAAAAGTTAATTTTAGTACAACAATTAAATACATTGCAAATTTAAGCTTCCTGTGATAGCCACTAGAAATCATGACTGATAGCCTACGACTTGGTTAAACTCCAGATCATCACTTGTTTATAATATGTTGTCTCTAATACCCCTAAATTGCATAAGATTGATGAGCTAGGACTACTCTTTTCTCGAGGCCAGAGAACAGTGCATCAAAGACAAGGTTATTCCCCTGCATCTACCCCTGAATGCTTTTGGAATATTCTGAGTAGAAGCAGTAAGTATCCTGCCCCATTTCCTAAGGCCTTTACCCCACCATCTCTATCCTCAGACTAAATTTCTACCTCTTTCCTTCATGCTTCTGGGATTTCATAGAACTTTCTCCAAAAACCAAATCTTCATTCACTGGAGCTTAAATATTGCTTTGCCAGAACTCAGTATTGAATTTTTGGTACTAAACAAATGTTTGTTTGAAATAACTAAGTATTCTACAGCTGTTGGTAAAAAAGTCATCTTTAGAGTCTACTCAATGTTACAGCTCTGCTTTGCCTTTATTCTATGTTCAGTTTATGTGTTACTAAGATACATAGCTTTAATTTTCACTAGATTCAACAGAAGACAACACATAGGTACGTGGGTTTTGATACAGCTAAACTGATATTTAATCATTTTAATTTGTGCTTGATAGCTATGTGATCTTGAACAGGTCACTGAAGCATTTATAATTACATGTGCATTTCTCCTTGTATCCATCCACATATTCATGCACTCATAAAACAAGCACATTTGATTGCAAATGTAATTTGTCAGGGCCCTCTTGTTACTAGAAACAAACATCCAGAAGATTATTACGGAACCCACCAAATGGTTCATAGGGTAAAGTTGCCTACTCCTATGGTCAAGCTTGACTACCTGAGTCTAAAGCCTGAGACTCACACAGTGGAAGAGGAGCAGCATCTCCAGCAAGTAGTCCTCTCACCTCCAATGACATGTTGTATCATGCATACAAATAAATAAGTAAATGAAATTTACAAAGTAGGGTACTATGGATTAAATCATGACCTCTTCATTCACATGTTGAAGACCCTTTAAAGGTGGCATCCTAATTTGGTAGGATTAATGGCTTTATAAGAGCAAGAAGTGAGATTACTTCTTTCTCCTTCTCTCTTTCCTCATCTTCTCTTTCTCTACCTTCCTCATCTTTCCCTTCCTTCCTTTCTCCTTTCTCTTTCTGCCCATCCCTGATCATGCACTATGGAAATGTTTTTTGAGGACATACCAAGAAGCTAGAAAGAGATACTTTGACATGATCTAGACCAGTGGGCTTCTACAGATCTCAATTGGTAGAAGGCTTCTGAATTTTTGACAGGTGTATTACTCACCCTTTAAAATACATATGTATTACAATATGAGCTGTTATGTCTTTGAAACCATCCAGTCTGCATAATAACATCAATAAATGGGATCATATAATATATTGTAGAAGGGCAAAGTGATCAAGATCCCTGCAAACTAAATTACCCTAGAAAATTGGTAACTCCCTGAAGAATAAAAATAAATTGCATTGCCGTCTTTATCAGCCTAAACAAATTTTTCTGATGGTGTATTGTAAAACATAATGACAAGAAAGAGTTTGCTAGATTAATACCAGAATTTTGATAAGAAGGAAATATATCAACCTGTTCCATGCAACAAGTTCTCATTTGGACTAGCAAGTATAATTGGAAACACCTGGTCAACTGCCAGTCACCCACTGCCATTCTCGCGAACCCATCCACATCTTGCACAAATCAGACAGGTTAGCATTTCCATCCTGTAGTCATTACATCTCTGACTTCTCTATGTACCTCTAGAATATCTCCATAGTAAGACATCAGCATTAGTTTAAGATTTTTCTAGGTTGGCCCAATCATTTTTATCTGATTAGTCTTCTTGGATCATAAGATCCCTAACTCTACATATCAGTGAGCTAGTACAAAGTACAAGGCTTCTGCTAGTTGTATAGTGTGTCTGCCATGATTCTGCACCTTGACACAGGGGAACTAATCAAAATAGATTTAGTTGGGGGGCAGGGAATACACAGGCAGAAATGGAGTGGGTAGAGGGAAGTGTAGCATGAGTCTTAAAAGTTCTTATTAATAAAATCAAACCTGAGCCAGGTATTGGGGTGAACACTGGATGGTCAGAGAGACAGAACGAGCCACAGCTACCTCACCTTGCTGGATCCTCTGCTGGTCTTGTTTCCTCAGACTGGAGGCCTCTGAGTCCTCATCCAGAATAGGTCTCAGCTGAACTGCTGCTAGAAGCCTGAATGCTTAACCAGGCCAAATGCTTCTCCAGGCCAAATGCTTCTCTTGGGCAAATGCCTCTCCAGGGCAAATGCCTCTAGTTTCTGGTCCTCACACCTTATATACCTTTCTCCTTTCTACCACCACTCCCTGGGATTAAAGGTGTGGGTCACCACGCCTGGCCGTTTCCAATGTGACCTTGAACTCACAGAGATCCAGAGGGATTTCTGTCTCTGGAATGCTAGCTAGGATTAAAGGCGTGTGCTACCACTGCCTAACCTCTGTTTAATATTGTGGCTGTTCTGTCTCTGACCCCAGATAAGTTTATTAAGGTACACAATATTTTGGGGAACACAATACCACCACAGGGAAGGATAGAAAGAATTTAAATGCTGTACTCATGAATGAGATTCTCAATTAAAAAAAAATTCAGTAAAGATGACTCTCAGGAAGGAAAGGCTGGAGATCCATAAACCAGAGTTGAAGTGTATGCATTCAGGTGGAATTCTTTTTCCTAGAAAATTATCAGTCTTAACATTTCAAATTAGATAAGGCTTAAGTTGCCAAGAATTACAATCCCTTTACTTAAAGGTGCATATCAAGGTAGATATGTTCTAGAAAAAATAATCTCAAGAATTGCTGTCATACAGAGAATAGTCTTTAGTCCCATATACTAAAACTAGAAATTAAGAAAACAAATAGGAAATTTCACAACATTGTTTAAACTAAGCAACATAATATTAGATAATCCAGGAAACAAAGACGTTTCAAGTAGATAAAACTATATGTTCAATTCTATTTTCATGAAAACACATTCAAATTTGGAAGGTATAACTAAAACAATTATAAGAAGAAATATTATAGTTCTAATTGCATAGCTTTGAAGAGAAAAAAGTCTAAAAACACTACCCATAAAATCTATTTTAAAAGTTAGTAAACACTGGAAAACTAGCCCAAGATATTCAGAGAAGAAAGAAAATAATAAGGAAATGAGAGGAGATAAGTAAAGTCTAAGAGCAGTATAGTAGAGCGAAGCCATAGGTTAACAATTTCATAGCAATAAAACCAGGGATGGATGGAATACAGGGACGAGTGGCCAAATGAATGGAAACACATGAACTGTGAACCAATGGCTGAGGGGCCCCCAACTGAATCAGGCCCTCTGAATGAGTGAGACAGTTGATTGGCTTGATCTGTTTAGGAGGCATACAGGCAGTTGGACCGGGTCCTGTGCTCAGTGCATGAATTGGCTGTTTGAAACCTGGGGCTTAGCAGAGACGCTTGGCTCAGTCTGGGAGGAGGGGACTAGACCTGCCTGGACTGAGTCCACCAGGTTGATCTCAATCCTTGGGGGAGTCTTTGCCCTGGAGGAGATGGAAATGAGGGGTGGGCTGGGGAGAGGGGGGCGGGGCAGGAGGGGGGAGAATGGGGGAATCTATGGTTGATATGTAAAGTTGAATTATATTGTAAAATAAAATAAAATAAAAAAAAAAACTCAGCTGGGTTGACCAAGAGCAAAACAAATCAGAAGGGAAAGGACACACGCTGTCAATATCATGAATGGACCAGGAACTATTAGATCAGATGCCATAGCTGCTGAAGGTCAATAAGGGGGCACTATAGGCAATTTCATATATAATATGGCAATTTATGTAAAATGAACCAATTACTCAAGGAACTAGAGCCACCACGATATCTAGTGCTAAAGATTTAATTTAAATAATCTTACAAGTATTAAGAGAATTAAATTCACACATTAAAAATTTTCCAAGTAAAATTTCTTTCTCCTTTTGTTTCCCTGGAGAATATTAAAAATTGAAAAAAAATAATACTTAATATATACAATCTTGTCTAGAAAAAGGAGAGGTGGGTCCATTTTCAAATTCTTTTATAAAGTAAGCATTGAACCACTATCAAAATGAGACAAAACAATAGGAAAATAAAAATACACAAATATCATAAATGTAGGTATAAAAACCCATAAGATACTATGGCAACTAGAACTTAATGATGTATAAAAAAAATTTATGTCATAATCAAGTGGAGTTTATTCTTAATGTTGAAGCTGATTTAATACTCAATAATTAACTCCTATTATCCATTAATTTAAAACATTAAAGAAAAATTATGTGACCCCTTTAATTAATACAGAATGTAGTTGAAGATATTCAACACTCATTTATGATAAAATTCTCCCTAAATTATATACGAGAATTTGCTCAAGTTGAGAAATGATGTCTACAAAAATATATAGGTAATAATAAAGTATTACTTTCTTCCAATATCAGAAATAATGAAAAATGTCTTCACTCACCACTGTATTCAGTGTATTGCTGGAATGTGTAATCAGAACAATAAAACAAAGAAAATCAGTAAATTGTACATAGTTTGAGAAGGTAAAGATGTAAACTGCCTGTGCATAAAATAGCCTATGCAAAAAATTCCAAGAAGTATGTATAAACCATTTTGATAGTAGTAAGGAAGTTCAATAATGTTAGTATATATAGGAGATTTACAGTTACAAACTTAATAACTGTAAAATATTAGTTCACTGCCATAAATTGAAGAGCTATATAGTTTTTTGTTGTTTTGTTTTGGGTTTTTTTTTTTTTTTTGGTTTTTTGAGACAGGGTTTCTCTGTGTAGCTTTGTGCCTTTCCTGGAACTCACTCTGTAGCCCAGGCTGGCCTCGAACTCAGAGAGATCGGCCTGCCTCTGCCTTCTGAGTGCTGGTATTAAAGGCGTGTGCCACGACCGCCCGGGTACTTCTTATTGATAAAAGCTGCATAACACTTTTAAAAATGATCAAAATGGAGATCTATGCCATGCTTGTTCATGATAATTCTCTGTCAGACCTAGACCACAGTCCCCCTAAGTTTATATGTAGGTCTTATGAAATTCTTACCAAATTCCCATTAAAAAAAAACACAGTAGTCAAAACTGTGATGGAAGGATATTGGTGGGAAAATAGATTACATCAGATGACTCAGACATGTACCCAGAAAAATGAGCACAGCAAGTTCTGAACAAAGTTTCAGTGAAATTTAACAGAGGAAAGATAAACATCCTTGATGCAGGGGGAGGGGCTTGGTCCTGCCTCTACTGAATGTACTAGGCTAAGCTGACCCCCCATGGGAGGCCTTACCTGTCCTGTGGAGGGAATGAAGAGTGGGTTGGGGAGGGAAGGTTGGGGGGGGACGGGAGGAGGGAAGAGAAGGGGGTCTGTGACTGGTATGTAAAATGAATAAAAAAATTCTTAATAAAAATAAATAAAAACAGTGATAGAGTAATTATATATCAATAAAATGACCTTAAACCAAGACTGACATTTTATACCAAAGTACCCCCAAATGAATTGCAGATGTACAGGTAAGATGCAAAATTATAGAATAATGGGGAAAAATAGCAGCAGACACTGGGTTCCCAAGCTAGGTTAAGAAGTCTTATATATTATACCAAAAATGTAATCTATAAAAGGAATGATTAACGAAGTGAACACCATAAAAATTAAAAAATATTTTTTCCTGTTGAAAGCATATTTTATATCAAAGAATGGAGAAGTATTTGAAGTCTTCTCAACCAATGGATTGAGAACCAGTTTTTAAAATGTATTAGGAACTGTCAAAGGTAAACAGTAAAACATATACAAATTAATAAATTAATTAGAATATTAATTTAAAAAGACAACCAAAGAAAATAATTCAATCAGTAACTGGGAGATATTGCACTAAGAATAGACACAGATTGTAAAAGGGAACACAGAAGGATACTTAGATGGAAGCATGACAGCATGTCCACCTGAGAAGCTGCTGCTTCTACTTAGCAGCAGTTAATGTGGAAAGACTCACAACTGGTGGATGTGAGGAGAATTAGTGACTGTGGTGATCAGCTCTAAATGGGACATCCGTATCACCTCCTGCAAGACCCAAGGGACACCAGGAACTATTCAGAAGAGGAGACAGAAGGAATGTAAGAGACAGAGGTTGAAGGTGCTGGAAAAAAGTGTCTCCTTGATATGACTTCATCCCCACCCTTGTGGACTTATCACAGCTCTGGTAACCAGCTCAAGACCTGAGCAAAATTAGAGCCATCACTATTCCATCACTCATGGGTCAGGCACCCATGAGTCTCTCACCCTCAATGAGGTGAAGATGGCTGCTAGTGAAGGAGGTATGATTTGCTTTAGTGATTTTTTTTTTCGTTTATAAATTGTTCTTGTTTCTGTACGTCACTCCCCACTCATGCTCATGTCATCAAATTAATTGAAAATCAGTCAGTGGGGAAAAAAAAACAAACAAAAACATCAACTTGGAGGAAAAATATTTTGCCAAGAGGGAAGAAAAGACAGAGTCATGATGGATGGAAATCCACCAAAACTCAATATATACATGTTTGGGATTGTAAAGAACTTTTAAAAAGATCGCTAGACAATAGGAATGTTAAGGTTGGAATTACCATTGCAATTTTTTAAATAAACTTATCAGAAAGGCAAAGATGAGCAGCAACATCAAATGCTTGCAGTGAGGCAGCACAACTGGACCGTGCACACTGCTGGAAAAGCCAGTTGTAGAACTAATCTGAAAAATTGCTTGTCCATGTGTTATTAACCTAATAATGCTGGATCAATGAAGCCATATTCATTCCACTCATTTCTGTACATGTACAGAAGCCTTACCATACAAAATCCCCCAAATAGAAAAACATCTAGATTTGTTTAATAAGTGAGGATTTTTTTAAACAGTGTAAAACCATTTGTGTCTGTAAACGAAACTTAAAATTAGAGAAGTATGAAGTATTGAAAATTCCAATAATCAGCATGAATATCTAGAGACTTACACATAGTGAAAGACAATAAGATCATGTATTGCAGGATCCATTTTTATGGTACTCTAGGAAGTAAATGTCCACATGATGTATCTTCACTCTATGGATGATCATTATCTGAATGTGATGTTGTAGTAATTTGGCCAGCTGTTGGAATTGGGGGAATATGGTTAAAAGGTAAACAAATTTGCTCTCTCTACATTTTTTTTTAATTTAGGGATTTTTTACAACTATAGTTTTCTGAAAATGAAAGGGTTAATTAAATGTGCATGTCATTGAAATCATTTTTTTTTTTTTACTTGAAGAAAGAACAGTGCAAGGAGGAAGGAGGAGTGCATTCAGGTAACCACTAGGTATGGCACTTACTACTGACTCAGTATTTTCAGCCTGCTGTAACTCTACAGGTATTAGACACAGACAGTTAATGAAATCAATCATCATTAACTCCTGCAGTGTTTGTACACTCATGGTATATATTTCCTGAGTAATTCCGGCATCACTTAACATTAATGGAGATGGAAGATGTTAAAATGATTTTGAACTTATAGAATACTGTATCCTAATCCTATATTATACATATTATATACAATATAAATATATATTTAATCCTGAGAAAATATACATTCTCAGGATTAAATATATGTTTATATTATATACAGCCACTGAGAGGTACTTTGGGCTTTACAAAGCAAGTTTGAGCAACGTCAGTGGTTTATCAGAATGAGTACATGAAGTGCTTTATGTGAATTGCATGAGTATTTAAAACCAACAATATAGAAGTATCTTGACTTTTCTAAGTCTCGCCTCTGGCTTCAATTTATTATAGGAAATTGAGCAGGAAATAATAATAATATTGGAGTGTCTTTTTTAAAGCTAAGTAATAGTCACAAGAAGAGGTATGACGATTTTGTCTGCGTACACTTGGCTCTGTTTTTAATGAACACATACTTTCACACAACTCACAACCCTCCTACACTCTGAACTCCACCTTAGCATGAGTTCTCATGTCTCCAGCCTCAAAAGAATCATTATCTGTTATCTATTTAAAATTATTTTAAGCCAGACTGTGGTGGCAAACAACTTTAATCCCAGCACTCAGGAGGCAGAGGCAGGCAGCAGATCTCTGTGAGTTCTAGGCCAGCCTGATCTACAGAGCTAGTTCCAGGACAGCCAAGGCTGTTACACAATGAAACCCTGTCTTGAAAAAAAAAATTAATTACATTTATTAAATTTATTTATGTATTGAATGTATGTGTGTGGGTGATGTGCCCATGACATGACTGTATATGGAGGTCCTATAAGGGTCCTAAGCATTAAGTCAAGCTGAGAGACAATGCTTTTACCAGTGGAGCCATCTTGACAGCTTTCTTTTATATTTATTTATTTATCCATTTTTTTCACTGTTTTCAGTACTTTAATGGTTAACACCAGAGTAGGGGTCCAGAAACTGCTCAGATTCAACAAAAATATCATAAGATATAAAAGATAAAATAAATACTGTCTACATATACTTTACTTTTATAAATATTTAGCACAGATTTATGAAAACATTTTCAGGTAGATTTTTGTTTGTCTGTTTGTTTGTTTTGAGACAGTGTTTCTCTGTGTAGCTTTGGAGCCTCTCCTGGAACTCACTCTGTAGCCCAGGCTGGTCTCCTCAGGTAGTTTTTATCAGTCATATTTTACACAGACAATTGTCTTTCTGAAAGTAATAGTGGTAGTTTTGCAATGGTATTGAGTTAAAAATTATCCCTCTGGATACTGAAGACGGTTGTTTGGCTCTAACTGTTTGGTGGGCACCCAGGCAGGGAGATCGGGATCTGTCCCTGGTCTATGGGCAGGTTTCTGGAATCCGGTGCCTGTGGGTGTGACACCTTGCACAGCCTTGGTGCAGTGGGAAGGGGCTTGGACCTGCCTAGGCTCAGTGTGCTGGGCTTTGCTTACTCCCCATGGGAGACCTCGATTTGGGGGATGTGGGGATGTGGGGTGGCTTGGGAAAGAGGGCTGGAGGGAGGGAGGAGGGGGGGAGTCTGTGGATAGCATGTGGAGTGAGTAGAAAATTTTTCTTTCCTTTTTTCTTTTTCTTTTTTTTTTTTTTTTTTGGTTTTTTGAGACAGGGTTTCCCTGTGTAGCTTTGCGCTGTTCCTGGATCTTGCTCTGTAGACCAGGCTGGCCTCAAGGCGGATCTTTGTGAGTTGGAGGCCAGCCTGGTCTACAGAGCAAGCTCCAGGAAAGGCGCAAAGCTACATACACTCCGGAAGGAAAGCCAGGAAAATTTCTTAATAAAGAAAAATGAAAAAAAAAAAAGAAACATAAAACTAAATCTAATAGTTTCAGTTTCTAAGAGTTAAAACTCAAATCTATCTATAAATCTTAGTCAAGAAAATAATATATTTATTATAATAGAACATAGTGTAATATAAAATAATGTATTTATACATTTATTAAAGTATAATATATCTTTCCCTCACTTCCTCTATCCTTCCTGTACCCTTCATACTTGCTCCCAAATTTATTGCTCCTTTTCTTTAAACATAGTTGCTACATATACATATATGGTACATGTATATAATACTTGTTACATATAAAATAATTAATATATCAATACAACCTGATGATTCCATTCCTTTATGGTCATTACTTCCCTCACATATTGTCTATTCAAATTTTAAAAGTGTATATTTTAGGTTAGCTATATTTTAATTATTGAGATGTAGAAGTCTACATCTCATGTATGAATGCATGTTATGAATATGACTTGTCTAGATAATTGACCTCTATCTAAATGAAGTGACACAGTGTGTACTGCTTTATATTTGGAGACCTGTTTAATGTATATGACATGAGATTCATCCAGGAATATCACATATCAATAACTTAGTCATTTACTTTTGTATCACTGAGTATCATACATGGTTAAATATACTACAGCTTGTTTACTAAATCAGACCTTCAAGGACATGTAATATGAGTTGTTTTGGGTTTTTGATTTTAGTTAAATTACTATGAGTATTTATAGGCAAATGTCTTATGAGGATATTCTTATATTTCTATTTAATGAACACTTAGAAATAGAAGGGTATTTTTAAATGCCACATGTGCACCGTTATCTTTCAGAAATGTCAAATTCTGAAAGGTTAGGTATTTATTTATTGATTTCAGATAAAGGGATAGGTTTGTTACATACCACTGCATCTTTGCTGGACATGAGAGTTCCCTGATAAATCTTGGCGTCTGCATATCTTCATACCAGTGCTGTACTGTCATCAATGCTGATAACACACAATAAATTTTCAAATGAGAAAACCTCTTTCTAAATCTGTTCAATTATGCTATTGTTTTTTGCACTCCAATGTATAGAACTGTATAATTTACTATATTTTAGTGAAGTGTAATGTGGTTATAACTCTGCTCAGGTACTATGACTCTAGACAAATGTAGTAGCAAGTAAAACCTTAGTGACAGAGCACCGTCCAATGCAAAATAGACGTGCTACCATTTATTCTGACCAACTTATCTGCACTCAGCTAAAATTACTTGTTAGTTTCCTTTACTCTTTTTGGATCTTTCAGGTATTTCTTTGACTTTGTCCAATGTTGACTGAGAAAACTATACTGGCTAATCACTATAGCAAAATGGCAGAAAGAGAAAAATGAATTTTGAAATACTCAGTTCAAAGTGGATGGATAAAACAGCCCTTATTTATAGATGATGGATGGTACAGTTCTGTGTGTTGTATGTCCTAAGAACCAACAAAACTACTCCAAGAGCTAGTAAATGAGTTTAACACAATAGTAAGAAACAAGAATAATGTATGGAAAGACTGAGTAAAACAATGAAAAATGAACATATCATATACAAGAATAAGGTTCGGTAAACTGCCTCTGTAACAGTTAGTCCAGCATATTTGGGAAGGATTCAATGACTGCTAATACTTTCATCTTATATGTTTAGTCCATGTCACTTCAGGACTTCTGAGAGAAAACAACACATGTGCTTCACATAAAACATGTTAGATCATCTTAGTTCTCCACCATTTACATTCCAGAAACTTCCATGATTGCAAATTTGAAGTCTTCCATTGCTTTCCTCTGAAGCCTTCCTTTTCCTCTGCTGGCCATTGAGTCTTTGCCCCCCACTACATTAAAAGCTCTGAAAACATAATTTACATTTGCTCTGGTTGGGTAATACATTCATTCCTATACTAAAAATCATACTCTGTGTCCTTTCAGGAAAAAACATATATAATATATATAGTATACATATATATATACATATATATATATCACCAAAACAGTAACATATTTTTTTATCCATTCATTAATTGAAGAAAATTTATGTTGTTTCTAGGTCTTAGTTGTTACAAACAATGCAGAAATGAACATGTATGTGTAAGTATCTCTGTAGTAAGATATAAAATTGTTAGCATATTTGCAGAAGTCATATGTTAGATCTACATTTAACTTTCTGCAGTTTCTCCATGCTGATATCCAGAGTGGTTGCAATAATTTGCAACACAATAGTGAATGCACATCCCCTTCACCTCATCTTAACTAGCATTTGCTGTCAGGGTTTTTCTTGATTATCACCATTCTGCTTAGGGTAATATGAAATCTTAGACTAGTTTAGTCTTAACTAGCTATAAAGACTATGAACCACAAAACTGACTGGTCTGGTAAGATATCCACAGTGGTACAACAGTGACAATTTTTGGGGGGGATAACCAACAGCTGTTTAATTAGACTTAAATACAGATAAATAAGAGGGCATTCATACCTGACACTGCAAAGCTCGCCAACTACCTGTGTATGGAGAGTCATAGAGGCAGAGGAGAACCTACTATACCATTTTCCTAAACCAAAATAATTTCTAAATACTTATCCTTATGCCCTCAGATAAGCATAGCTCTCCCCCTTCTTCCAAGAATCTTATTTCATCAAAAGATATAAACTCTTACAGAGATCCATGACAAGTCAAAATATAGGAAATAAGCAACTGTAGGGTATCTATCCCCAACGGACACATTCCAATACAGCTTGTATACTCAAGACTCGGGGAACATCATAAAGTGAGGGCAGAAAGATTGTAATACCTAGAAGAAGACAATAACTGCTGCTAGATAGTGTTTTCTGGATATACTATAGATGCTAACATGAAATTGCTTTGCTGTTTTCCTAAACAAAACCTGCATAATGACAACAGCAGTTAAAATGCCATCTTGGTTGAAAAAAATTTCACAAGGTTCAGCCCATAGATAAAGAACTACAGCCATTCAGTGGTGGCAGGAAGAGGGAGAACAAGTGTCCTCCAGAGTCAAGCCCCCTGAGATGGTTACCCTGTACCAAGTGGTCAGGCCTAAGCATGCATCTCTAAGAGTAAAACCAACTATATTCTTTTTCTCTATGTAACAATAGTGATTAAAGTAATCATGAATTTGAGAGGAAGGAAAGAGGAATGCAGGAGAAGTTGGAGAGGAGAGAAGGGGTTTTAAATGATGTAAATATAGTACTCATATATGAAATTCTCAAAGCATAAAAATAATAACATTATATTAAATGATTTAAACAATAAACTCAAAAGGGACACATGTCAAAACTTGTTGGATAAAAGAAAAGTACCCAACTGTATACTGTTCAGAAAAGATATATTAAATTCAAAATATAAATAAGTTGTATGTCAGTCTATAGTAGTATGCACCTTTCATCCAGTACTGACAGGACAGAGAGAGACAATCTCCATGTTGATGGCCAGCCTGACAGTGAGCTCCAGGCCAGCCAAGGATATGTGGTTAGATCCTGCCTAAAAAACAATGACAACCCATATTGGTTGGAGGTTAAGAATAAAGGGAGATACCTTACAAACAGTAATCATTCATAAGATAGAACTGGCTATGCTGATAGTGGAAAAGGTATACTTCATTTTAAGATGAAGAATAAAAAGTAATATATCACTTTTTTTATATTGTGATGTAGCTGGAAGTTTTCCTGTGTCCCAGCCAGCCAGCGGTTGATACAAATCTCTCCCACTCGTGTTCACCAAGTACACACACAGAGGCTTATATTAATTATAACTTCTCAGCTATTAGCTCAGGCTTATTACTGACTAGCTCTTGCACTTAAGTTAACCCATAATTCTTATCTATATTTAGCCACATGGCTTGGTACCTTTTCTCAGTTCTACCTTCACATCTTACTTTCTCTGCGACTGGCTGGCGACTCCTGACTTTGTCTTCCTCTTCCCAGAATTCTCCTTGTCTGCTTATCCGACCTATATTTCCTGCTTGGCTACTGGCAAATCAGCATTTTATTTATCAACCAATCAGAGGAACACATTCACAGCATACAGACCAACATCACCCATCATTGTGATACTACTATTATTGTGAGAGTTGGTGCACAAACAGTAAAGGAAAGGTTATTTAATTTAAAGATTTAAAGATTTAATAGTGATATGTTTACATGTCAAGTTGACAATGAGTCTATTGTCTCAATTGAGGAAATGTCCCTATAAGATTGGGCTGTAGGCAAAACCATGGAATATTTTCTTAATTGACTACAGTGGGCAGTGACATCCCAGGGCACGTGGTCTTGGGATGCAGAAAAAAAGCAAACTGAGCAAGTCAGGAGGAGCAAGTCAAAAAATTATACTCCTCCATGGTTTCTGCTTTAGTTCCCCTCCAGATTCCTGCTCTGACAACCCTCAGTGATGGACTAGTAACTGGAAATATAAGCAAAAGCAAACCTTTCCTCCCAAGTTTCTTTTGGTCATAGTCTTCATCACAGCAATAGAAATCTTAGGACACCACTGAAGGTAAAATTTAGGATCATAAAAATATCAAACTTTTTCTTACATGTCATAGAAATATGTAGACAAAGCTCCAAAAGACATACTTCCAACTTTGCAAAGTTGAAGAGAAAATAGAAAATTCAACTACTATAACAGTTGGAAATCTTAAGGTTGTATATAAATATTAGGGAGATTCAGATTGATATAGAGGGCTTGAACACTATAAATGGCCCAGAAACAGGTTATCTCTCTGAAACTCTGCAGTCTGTTCACACCGAAGGCACATAGAACATCCTTTAGGAGACATGATACTGAGGCCAGAAAATCTGCCTCAAAAATGCAATACCAATAGTGCTCTTCAACCACAATGAAATAATATAAATTAATAGCACATGTGGTTTGAAAAGTTTACAAATATGTCAAAATTTAGGCATTACATTTTAAAAACACCAGTGACTTAAAGACAAGAAATTAGAAACAATTTGAAAATGAAGGAAAATTAATACAATGTAATAGGAAATACGTTAGAGATTGGTAGGTAAAACATAGGACTTACCCTAAAGTATTTTAGTATTACCTTTAAAACTCAAGAGTATGTTTCCTCTAAAAGACTATAGGAAATGGACAATCAAGTAGTATCAGATAAACTCATTCACTACCCTTGAAATAACTGTATTTTTGTGAGGTTATCTGTGCAAACTGAAATGTAATTACAGAGTGTCAAATTGGAAGAGAAAAAAAAAAGCTTCGAATGTCAGAAGAACTTGGGAATGTAGTGGTGGCTAATTTTTGTAGAAGGGAGCAGCAATCGTGAGCCAAGAAACTCAGGAAATCTCTAGAAACTCGAAAAGCTAAGGGAACTTACCTTCCCTGCAAGACTCTAGAAAGAAACCCAACCCTGTTGCAATCTTGAATGGAGATTAAGACATGTTAGGCTAAAAATTACAGATCTGGAAGAAAATAAACTTGCTTAAAGCCACCATGTTTGGCAGAAAGTTTCCCTCACTTGTGACTGTTTGTCTAACAGATAAGCCGAAATGCTCTGGGTTCCATCCCTGCATACTGCAGGGAAACAGACACAATAATTAATTAATTAAATGATGACTATTAAATGTATGTTAATTTGTTACAGCCCTGGGTAAGAAACTGATATACATATCAGGAACCTTGTATTTTAAAACTAGAAAGCTATAAACAAGGCAAGCAGCGGGAAGGAACTGATAGGTTGGAGGCAAATCAAGTAATAGAGAACAGAAAAACAATAGAGAAAATTCAATAAGTTCAAAAGGTGCTTCTTTGAAGAGATTAACAAAATTGACTAACATTTAGACAGAGTACTTAAGAAAATGAGCAGATAAGATTCAAAATACCAACTTCAGTAAGCAAAGAAGTGACAGCCATCCAATTTGATAGAAATAAAAATATATCGCGTAAAATAATGGAAATTATCAAAATTAGGTAACAGATCAAATAAGCAAAAACATATAAGGACTTAAAGTTCTCAAATAGAAATATGTAGCACAAAATATACTACCAACAATTAAAAAAATGAAGGATTTCAATTGAAATATTTCCAGAAAATCCCCCAATTTTATGGATTCACTGATAAATTCTAATAAACATTTAAGAATTAATAGAAATTAGAAAATTAGGAGATCTCCTAGAATATTAGGAGATGAGTTATTTCCCAAGTCATTCTACAAAGACAGTGTTACTGTGGTGCTATGTGGACAGATAAAGACATTTAAATCAAGGTAGAAAATTATAGGCCAATATTTCTCACTGATACATATACAAAAATAGCAAAATAATAATGACTGAAATACATTAACTTCTTTAAAATGCTTAAATCAATAGCCGATTTGATTCAATAATATAAGGTTGGTTTAATCCCTTACAAATTCGTCAATACAGCATAATATATTAACCAAGGACAAAAAAGTAAATATTACTTAAATAAGTACACTAAAACATTTTTGGAAAAACTACCACTATTTCTTTCCTCCTTCTCCCGCTTTCCTCCTCCTCCTTAATTTTTTGAATTTCATATATACATATCATGTGTTTTGATTAAATTCACCCACCCCAAGTATACTTCCATTGCTCTCACTAATATTCCATCCTCTGTGTGTGTGTGTGTGTGTGTGTGTGTGTGTGTGTGTGTGTGTGTGTGTTTAACCCTCTGAATCTACTTAATATGTGTATGGATGTGGACAGCTACTGGAGCCTGAGTCACCTCTCGCAAACCTCATCCTTGAAGAAAATTCACCCAGCAGCCAGCAACTGCTAGTGTTTCCTCACCTAGGTATGGGACTTTGTGGCTACCTCTAACCTCCATACTGGGCTTTTGGCTGGCATGATCTTGTGCTCACAGTCTTGTGACTATTGTCGCAAACACTGTGAGGTCATATGTAAAACTGCCCACCCTGTTGTATCGAAAACATTGTTTCATTGTAGCCATCCATCACCCCTTGCTTTTAAATTCTCCCCATCCCCTCTTTTGTGCTGATACTTTAATCCTGGGGGAACTGGTTGTAGGTATTTCATGATGTAAACAATTAAGAATTGATCTGATGAAGGTATCATTGAAAATCCCTTAACTAAGGTTTTACTTAGTGATGAAAGTCTTAGATTTACCAAAGATATAAAGAAGAGAAAGGTGCATACAGAAACCACTTCCATGCCACATTTGGATGGTGTTAATTAGAATTATTCATAAACATAAATAGTAAAACTTCAAAAACCTGTATGTTCAAATTCTGTCACTTCACATCAGGACAAATAGTCTACATTCCTCCCTAAGCAATGCAGACACTTGTGGATGGCTGACAAATGTTACCCTGAAATTTGGGATGGTGGAGATCTATTCTGATCTCTTTTGATACTGAAATTACCAGAAGAAATGTTATATTTCTGTTCAAGTTTCAAAATTTCCTCACTGGCTTGTTCAGTTATTCTATCTATTTTATTTTGTACCTCATCAATATGTTCAATTGCTTCTTGATGTTCCTTTCTTCCCTTCAGCAGCCCAGGAGAGGCTGAGATATTCACCTGTGCAAGCCCAAGCCAGAGAATATTTCACCATGGAGAGGGGAATTGGGCACATAGATTTATGCCTCACTGAGGAACTATTGGTAATTGTGAGTTGTTGGCAGAGAAAGAGTCAGTCTTCTCTGAGAGTGTAGTTCCTGGTAAATCAGCCATGCTCCAGTGGAAAACCACACATCTAAGAATATTTGGGCAACACAAATTAGTCTTGATGGGGGGGGGGTCGATGTTGAAGGGGGAAATGAACAGATCTGGGAAGAGTTTTTGGAAGACAGAAGAATATGATAAAAACCAATTGTATAAACTTCTTATAGAACTAATAAGACAAAAAAACCTCCCATCTTCTTAATATTAATTTTAAAGGGCCATTCTACATTTTATAGATATTTGTTACAGAAACAGTCTGAACAGGTAAATCTACAAAGGTAGAAGATGTATTTAGAAGTTTCCTAGGGTTAAGGTTGGGGAAGTAAGGAAATTGATGAATGGCTGCTGTTAAAGGTTTCCTTTTGTGGTGATGAAGTGTTTCTGACAATAGATTGTGGCAACAGTTAACATATCTCTGTGATTGCACTAAATAATATTTATCTAAAATTGGTAGGCTGCATCACATGAGAATTATATTGCAATAATTCTTGCAAATTATTTTAATATGGTGATTCTCCCTCAAATATTTTACAGACACAGTACAATCCCAAGCAAAGCCCTATAAGTTTTGTTGGAAAAACTGACAAGCAGAAAGCAAAAATATTTGCAAAAGGAGAATAAAGTTGAAGGTCTCACATAAATTTATTTCAAATGTAGACCACAGTAGTATGGGTAAAAAGTGGGCTTGTGGATCAATGGAACAGAACCCAGATGTTAGGCATAAACCCTGGCTGTTCTCTGTAGTTTTAAGATCATGAATCCCTTGGGGAAAATGATAATCTTTTTACCTAACAACTCTGGAACAATTATACTTCTGCCAATACAAAAGCAACACTTCATGTGGTATTTCATATAATATATAAAACTTACCTCAAAATGAATTATAGGTTCCAATATGAAAGTTGAAGTTATACTTTTAGAATAAAGTACTTTAACCTTAAATTAGCCAATAAAGTTGATCTGAAGGAAAAGCATTATTTCTAAAATTTACAAAGAGACCAGCTGAATGCCATTTTTAAAAAGCTCTTCCCTCTCATAAACACCTATAAGAAAATCTAAAAACTACAGTGATAAACAAGCCTCAAGTGAGAATTATCAAGTCATATATCTGAAGTTGGATTTTATATACAATATATAAAGTTATCTCATAAGTTAACATTGAGAAGATGAAAATCTGAAAAAAATGAGCTGACTTCCCATTATCAAAGAAAACAAAAAAAAATGTAATCAATGTGTGAAAATAGTCTCAATGCCAAAAATCATTAGAGAAATGAAATTTACAAGATTCTACTACTCAACTGTTGCAAAGATGGCGGTAATAAATAAATGGACAATACTAAATGTCGGGGAGGAAAAGGAGAGGCTGAAATTCTCACATGCTGATGCTGGCACTGATTCAATGAGAAAGGTTGAAATGTTTCCAGCACTATAAACATTGACAGTAAAATCACTGTTCTCTCATAGATTTCTTCTCAAAGAAAGTCAAAAGACAATTGTGCTAGTCAGCTCTCTCTAGAGGAACAGAACTGATAGATTTAATCTGTATGTATTGAAAGGAGATTTATTTGAGGCTTCCTGACTGTGGTCTGGCTAGTCTAACAATGGGTATCTCCTGATGGGAAAGTCAATAATATAGTAGTTGTTCAGTCCATAGGTTAGATGTCTCTGCTGCTCTCTAGTCTATATTGAAATCCTTAAAGTTCAAATACCAGTGAAGTAATGCCAAAGCAGCAGGAGAGATGAACTTGTCAGAGAGACTGGGGGCAAGCAGCAAAAACAGAAACTTTTGGTTTCCACGTCCTTATAGTCCTTATATGTTTGCTGTCACCAGAAGGTGTGGCCCAGATTTAGGGTGGACCTTCTTATCTCAAATGATACAATCAAGAAAATCTCTCACTGATACACTCAGATACCTAGGATTTAGCTAATTCCAGATGCAGTCAAGTTGACAACCAAGATCAGCCATCACATGTATGTTTACCCAGAGATTTAGACACAAATCTCCATAGCAACTTTACTTAAAATAGCTTACAACTGGGAATAGTCCATGTGTTTTTCAACTTGTAACTGAGATAGTAAGATCGAGTGCATGGAATGATAATGAAGTGGAATGGAATATTCTCAGATTCTACAACCTACAAATTCCAGAAACATAGTGAATGCAAGAAACCACAAGAATACATTTCCAGAAAATGCAAATCAATAAAGACAGACAGCAGATCAATGTTGACTTGAGACTGAAGGTGGAGCAGGATTTGAGCACAAACAATACCCAAGGAGCTTTCAGAATGGATGAAAAAGTCTAAATTAGTCCATAATATAAATGTAGTAAAATTCATTAATTTTGTACTTAAAAATGGATGAGCTTTAATCCAGGTACATTTCTATAAAACTGAAATAAACCCACAGTTTATGAATAAATGTAATTTCCCAACAGAAAGAAACTGTTAGGTTTACTTCATAAACCTCTCTTAGTCGTAGCATACGAACTGAAACTCATAGATGGATGTCTATGGAGATATGGTTCCAAATTATTATAAATAACCACACAAGTGTTAGATATCATACATAGTTTAAAAGAAATAATACATGTACCCATATAGAGATATGCTTATGTATGTCTTACTAGAGTTTTTGATGTACACAATATTACTTACAGATGATACATGAATAGATGGAATTCCCTTTTTAGCCATTCCCAAAGAAATATGCTCACTTATTACATAATCAACCAAATATTTCACTGTAACATGATTCCTTCACTTAACTAAGAAATCTTTCCTTGGATTCACCAGTTCTCAAAATTCTCTGTACATTACAATTTGGAAGTTGAAAAACATGCTAAAGAATGACATTTATTTTCATTCTCACAAATAGCATTTCAAGTTGCTACAATTTATCTAAATGTGACAGCAGCTAGTCTAAGACAAACATCTCAAACCAAGATTTAGAATTTGAAATAATGTCAGGTCTATCCTTTTAATAGAACAGAGAAGCCATATATTATCAGATGTACAGTTATTTTACATATGACTAGGATATAATAGGAAATAAACATACACTCCCCCAAAATGTAAGACCACAGAATGTACTAGAATGTGAAAACAAGTCTTCATACTGATGAGTCTTCCACTTATTTTGCTTATATTCCCCTAAAATTATATTTTAGTGCCAATTTTTTCAAATGAACGCTGTTTTGGGTTGGGAATAATGGTTGCTATTGGCTTTAAAGGAATCATCTTGACAACAGATTTTCTATTTATAGAAAAACTATTGTGTGCAAATATTTTAACAATGCAAAGGACATCTTAATCTCCAGTCTTTCTTTAAATAGACAACTATCTTGCTTTTCACCTACCCTTCAATCAATGTAAAATTATAAGAATAGAATTTTAATATAGTACATAAGTAATTCACCCAGTTGGGAATTTTCAATTGTTACTGTGATGCAATTATTATTTAATTACTGTCAAGTGGCTTAAAATAACACTAGTAGGGAAGCCTAGGACACTGGCAGTAGTAAGTAATTTACTAGTCAATTCTACGTGCTAAGCATACATCTTCCAATTAAAATAAATTAAATAAGTGAATATGAAAGGGTATTTTTAGATAGGTATTTTAGAAGAATTCAAAGTTGCCTTATTTTATGCTGAATATTTTGACCACCATAAAACTTGTAGATACATAACTCAGTTTTATGCAGATGAGTAAAACTCATGTAGTCATAAATTCATACCACCTGGTAAGCTGTGAGAATTCCTTTATTTCCTGCTCATCTTCATTTTGCTTTTATTTTCTTCCATTATTTTTATTCCTCCATCATTTCTTTCTGCTTTTTTATTTTGCAGAAATGAGTACATAATTTGGTAATCTCCTATGATATATGTCCATTGATGTATCTATAGGGAATCATCATGGATGTCCCAAATGAGATGTAGTGAGGGTGATTAGACTGAAGCCATACCCACAATGCTAATATCACACCATCACTATTAACTCACTACTGCCTTACTGACATGATTGAGTGTCTAGAGCAGGTACTTGGCATAAAATAGACTTCAGTAGCAGGAGGAATGTCTAATTTCAAATTTTATCTTTAAAATGGGTTCAGATTTTCCCATGAACAGTGCTGGTGGAAATATATCCCAATGCAGCTACCATGGGAATCAGTATGGACTTTCCTTAAAAAATGATTAAATGGAAGTACCATGTGACCTAGCTTTAGTACTCCTGGATACATGCACCAAACAAATACCTGCACACCCATTGCTGCATTTAAAAATGGAGCTAATTTAGATGTCCTAAAGATGAATTCATAAGGAAAATGTGGTATGTGTACACAGTTGAGTTTTATTCCTATATAAGAAAAAAATCATTATATTGGCAAGAAAATAGATAGAACAGGAAATCATTTTTAAAGGGAAATTCTTCAGGCTCAGAAAGACAAATATCATATTTTATCTCATATCCACAACCTGGATTTGAATTTGTGTGTGTGTGTGTGTGTGTGTGTGTGTGTGTGTGTGTGTGTGTACATGCACAAGTACACAAGCATGAATATTTATAAATATGTGAGTTAAAACTAGAAAGGGTCAGGAGTGATCTTAAGGACAAGAGGTAATGGGATTTATGTAACATGGAAGTAGAAATGGAAAACATGGAATAGGAAGAGGCCTATTAAGAGGGAGATGCATGGTAGGGAAGGGCATGGGAGAGGAAGGTAAATTACAAAGCTTGGATGATGGTATTGGAAGGAATCTGATTACGCTGTACGTTAACTTAAAAATCAATTATAAAATGACTTCAGATTTTATTTGTCAACAATAAAGAGTTCCATGAGTTCATGGAATCACACAATTTATAGATTCACTGGTTATATTTTATTAAATTGCTGATGCTGTGAAATAGAGATCAGATCTATCAATGAATCATTTGACACGGTGAGAGAGACAATAAGCCAGTGGACCTCATAAAGGAACACCTTGTGATGAGCATGTCTTAAGGATTACACCTTGGTGTAATTTCTAGATAGGGGAAGGAAGAGGCATGTCAAAGACACTTCTGTGTACCTGGTCATGCAACTTTGTCAAATGTGTCATGCTTATGGGTTCATTTCTTCATTACTATAATGGAATAATACGATTTCAGTATATATGAGACTCTCACAGAGCCAAATGGGAACATCTTTGTTAAAGTAGCATACAAAATCTAAAACTTTAATCTTTTCTAATATCCAGTTAGCTGAGTAGTAACTTCAATAATATTCAGAGAAGTAAATCAGCAATCTATTCAATATGCTAGAAAACAAGTCTCATACATATCTATGTAATTTAATTCTTAAAACTACTTTCAAGATTTTATCAATAACAGATTGAATAAAAAAAGAATCCAATTTTTATGAATTAAAAACTGAACAAAAATTATTAAAGCCATGATTGATGATTATCTAACTTTTAAAGAAAACAAGACAGGTTATAGATTGAGAAATTTAACCATCACAGTTAGTAAAGAATCAAATATTATTTGATTATTAAATTTCTAGCCTGGAAGGATAGAAACAGGGCTATGATGTATCCAGGTCCTCCTTTCCAGCCTGAATAGAGCCGTCTTGTAAGCAAAACAAGCAGGTGCAACAAGAGGTTTAGTATTGGGTTAGTAGAAGTTCCCACAACCAAAGTACAGAAGAGCTTCAGAGCCCACAGGCTGAACACATTGTTTAAGATGGGTACATCTTTACATTTTATGTCCTAGATTTTCCTTCAAAAATGTCTGAAACATGAACAACCATCAAGCTGTAACCCAATATGGAACCAATCCATCACCTTTCAGCTTGTCAATATCATTTTCAGACAGCTAGTTTTCTAATAAACACTGCAAGCCATGACTGTAAGATGCAAAAGATTGTAAAATAACCTGGACTACCATCACCTTGTGTCTAACATATCACTAGCACCTAAAATTCCATTTGATTATTGACTATTCTGTCTGTATCAGTCAGGATTCTCTAGAAGAACAGAACTGATAGAACAACTGTGCCTTACAAGGGGGATTAGTGAGATTGGACTACACAGTGAGTTCTGAGTAGCCCAACAACGCTTGTCTAACACTGGAGTGGCAAAGGACGTGGTAGCTGCTTAGTCACTGAGGATGGATGCCTCAGTGGTTCCAAATTGGTAAAGAAGACCTAGAGGATACCTGGAGAGCTCTAAGTCTTCATTCCATAGAAGTCATCTGCCCATTGCCTGTTCAGCTGCCTTCAAAGAAAAAGGCACTGTACCTTTTCCAGATTGAGAAGGAATCCATGGTGCAAGGCAGAGTTTTGATACCACAGAATAAGATGGCTGTAGTCACAGTACCAGACTAGACACTAGGTAAAGATTTTCCAGTGATTCTGCTTTTGGATCATCCATGAGGCTGTCACTCATTCTCTGCAAGTAATCCCAGTAATCTTATTGGTTCAGTGGGCGTGAATATTGGTGTAATCATTGCTTGTCATTGGTACCTTTAAGAAAGGGAATACACATCATTCAGATCTCCAGGGAAGAAATTTTAGCAAAATAGGAGAGTTTTCCCAGTCATATCTTTGTAATATTAAATATTTAAGTCTCACTCTAAACCAGTTTTGACTCTAGAGAAAGCTTGCTCAGTAGAGAGACTGCACAAGTAACACAAAGGATAAGATGTAAGAGAAGCAAAGAAAGAGAGCTGTGGAAATGATCAGAGAATACAGATAAGCATGTCTGGGAGTGTTGGATTTTCTTGACAAATGAGAATTCTTTCTTTGTCATTGTGCTCTTTATAGCATTCACTGACTTCTGAATGAGTGGGTGTTGGTCTTACTTAGTTGTGACGGAAGTGGAGATTTATATTAAGTCACTTTAGAGACTGTTAGAGGTGTCCTATGATCCTCTGTTGCAGATGTGTTTTCCATTATTACTTCTGGCAAATTATCAAGTATTTCATAAGCTTCACCGCCCCCCCAAGTGCTTAGAAAGTTTCTTTTAAGGGCTGGAGAGATGGCTCAGTGGTTAAGAGCATAAGAGCACATACTGCTCTTCTGAGGACCTGAGTTCGATTCCCAGCACCCACATCAAGTGCCTGTAACCCCAACTCCAGGGGCATCTGACATTTCAGACATCTGTGGACACTTGCACATGTGCCATGTGTATACACCCACACAGATGCACACATACATGTAATTAAAATAATAAAAATAAATCTTTAAAAAAAAAAGAAAGTTTCTTTTAAAATTAAAGAATATGTATGATGAATTTCAAAGCAAAGGAAGGAAGGGAAGTAGCAGGTATACTTCCTGGGTGTGTTTGCCTGTTTCATTGACACCTAAGCATTCTAGAAAGAATCCTGGAATTTATCCTGTCTTTGTGTTTTTGTTGTATAGGGAGGCAACACTCTAGGGGAAAACTGGAGTCTAGACTTTGTTACTGTCCTCTGTAGATACTGACAGAGCCAGAGGAAATTAACCTTTGTCGCTATGTAGATGTGTATACATTTAAAAAAATAGGAAAGGGTGCCTCATTTTAATTTTTGTTTATTTATTTTTATTAATTAATCAATTAATTCATTTTTTCAAGCCTGATGACAGTTTCCCATCCTTCCCTCCTCTTCTCTTCTCCCAGTCCCTTTCCTTAATCTCCCAACTCCCCCTATCCACTCCCTCTCCCTTCCCTTCAGAAAAGTGCAGGCCTTTTATGTATATCAGCATACCATGATATGTCTCCTTACAGTAAGACTAGGCACTTTCTCTCCTATTAAACCTAGAGCGGGCAACCCAGTTGGAGGAAAGGTCTCAAGAGCAGGGAACAGAGTCAGAGAGAGCCCCTGCTCCCTCTGCCAGGGGTCCCACAAGAAAACCAAGTCACACAATACAACCCATGTGCAAAAGGCCCAGGTCAATCCCATGCAAGTTTTCTGATTGGCAGATCAGTCTCCATGAACCCCAATGAGCCCAGATCAATTGACTCTGTGTGTTTACCCATGATGTCCTTGGCCCCTCTGGATCCCATAATCCTTTCTCCCCCTCTTCCACATGATTTCCCGAGGTCTGCCTTCTGTTTGGCTGTAGTGTCTGCATCTGTTTCCATCAGTTGCTGGGTGAAGTCTCTCTGATAACAATTGGGCTAGGTAATGATCTATGAGTATAGCAGAATATCATTAGAAATCATTTCATTGTTTTTTTTTTTTTCTTTTTTGCCAGTCATGTTTGGTTCTATCCTAGGTCTCTGAGCTGACCAGCCTCTGGATCCTGGCTTTCCAGGCATTGTCCTGGGTGGGTTCCTTCTCATAGTATGAGTCTCAAGCTGGATCCATCATTGTTTGGCCACTCCAATAATTTCTGTGCCAACTTTTTCCCATAATATCTTATAGGCAGAGCAAATTGTAGGTCACAGGTTATGTAGCTAGGTTTCCCGATCCCTCCACTGGAAGTATTGCCTGGTTACAGGAGATGGCCAGTTCAGTTTCCATATCTCCCACTGCTAGGAGTCTTAGCTAGAGTCACCCTCATAGATTCCTAGGAGTTTCCATTGCACTAAGTTTCTAGCTCATCCTAGTTGTCTTTTCCAGCACTTCCTCCCTCCATCCTCCCCACAAGCTGACCCCTCTTGTTCCCATGCCCACCCCTCCACCCAGATCTCTCCCAATTCCACCTGTGATGACTATTTTATTTTCCTTTCACAGTGAGATCCATGTGTCCTCCCTTGAGCCCTCCTTGTTACTTAGTTTCTTTGGGTCTGTAGATTATAGCATAATTATCTTTTACTTTACAGCTAATATCCACTTGTGAGTAAGTACATACCATGCTTGTCTTTCTGGGTCGGGGTTACCTCACTCAGGATGATCTTTCCTAGTTCCATCCATTTGCCTACAAATTTCATGATGTCACTGTTTTTGCCACACAAGTAATACTCCACTGGGTAAATGTACCACATTTTCTTTATCCATTCTTCAGTTGATGGACACCAACTATAAACTCATCATTCGCCCTATTCCCCTGCCCAGCATGTACAGCTTAGAGCTTCTCCAACCCAAAACACGCCAGAAGCTTTTATCATGTTTACACAGATCTGTATTCTATGGCCAAACACATACACTTAACCTTTGATTTAAGATTGCCTCTTCTTTCCATATTCATAACTTTATAAATGCAGATAAACAATCTTGTGTGTAGAGTACACTTTCCTGTAGCCAGTATCATTTCCACAGTCAACATTTTTAAGGACATTTTGAGCGGCTTGATAAATGGTTTTTCAAAAATACTGTGTCAATTGATATTCCTATCGCTTAACTTCACTTAGCATTGACAATTTTCAGATTTTAAAATACGTTGCTATTTATTATTTGTGTGTGGGTGCATATGTGTATACGAACATGTATGTGTGGTATATATGTTTGTACATGTGTGTGTAGATGAGAGCTTGACATTGGGTGTCTTCCTCTATTTCTTTCTACCTTACTTTTTGAGAAAAGGTCAATATTGAACCTGGAGCTCACTGAGATAGGCTCGTCAGAGAGCTACAGCCCCCCATCACCCCGTCTGCTGTCTTCCCTTACCCCCAGCACTGGTGCTACTGATCCATGTGGCCAAATACAGTTTGGGTTTCAGGACTTTTACATAAATGCTGGGGATCTGATCTCAGGCAGATGCTTTACCAGTTAAACCATTTCCTCAACCCCTTTATTTATTGTATTTGATGTTTAAAACTAATAACTGATGCCGAAAATCTTATTTACTAACTGACTTATCAAACAGCCTCTTAGGTTCTAGAGACATTTAACAGTTCTTCTTAAATATAAAACATATATTTGAGACATTGTTACAGTATATTCAAATACCTTTTTTTTTCTGGTTCTTTATACTCATAAGTTTTTGCTATTCAAGGTCTTGTTTGTATCTATTGGGGTGAAAGAAAAATGTTAGTCGTGTTTTTAAACGGCACAAGAATCCTTGTCTTTAACAAAGGGAAGGCCAAAAATTAACGAATAAATGGTAATGGCAGAGAAGAAATGACCTGTCTGTTCATATTAAACAGTAAAATCCAACAAAAGAAGCCCTTCAAACACAAATCATAGCATTCTGATTATGCAATATTGGGTTGGGTAGCAGGTGGCTGCTTATGTATTTGTTGAGAACCAAAAAAAGACTGAAGTTTCTGCACTGTGGTATAGTTATAGGATTAGCCTTGGATTCTGTGTTGAGAACAAGAACAAAAGTTGTGTTTTGCCCATGTGGCACTGACTAAGAGTCAGAGGAAGGAGAGAGTAAGGGAGTCTCCAGAGGGGAAGATGCACCTTTCTGCCTCCCAAGTGCACTTCTTCCCTCTACCTGAGCTTGTCATGATCCATCTCATCATGAACTCAGTTGACGGGGAAAGGCTAGCAGGTGGTGAACCATAATAAGTGAGGGTACCTTTCCATACCACAGCCATTCAGCTTCCAGAACATTTACCTCATCTGGGAAATTGGCTGTAGTAGGAATAATTCCTAGCATTCAAAGGAGCATTCTCCCCAAAGTTTCATTCTGGGTCAGGATTAACTAGTTTTCACTTCATTTCTGTGAAACTACACCTAAACTTTAGGTAGTAAAAATGGAAACAAAAACAGACATTCTTACGTGAGCTATCACCATAAATGTACAGAAGTGAAGTTAAAAAAAAAAGTCTCTAAACCATTTGAACCCAGAGAAGTAATAATGATCTTATTTCACCAATGTCCATCTGGGGCTTCCAAATTAGTCATAGAAAAAATAGACCTTGAGCATTGTATATTTGCATTCTGGGCTTAGAGAAATACTGATTGTATCACACATTTATGCATTCTTCTATGTCATCATGGCTTAGCTTGGTGAATACAAGCCAGAGCTTTGGGGAAACGGTGGCTATTTTTTCATGTCTTCTGGGGACTTATTTTGTCATCCTCAGTAAGCTCTTCCCACCAAACCCTTCTTTGTTCTACAAAATACAGCACTGACGGGATTGCATTGATAATTAGTCAAGATGCGTGTGTGTGTGTGTGTGTGTGTGTGTGTGTGTGTGTGTGTGCATTTAATTTAATGAAAATTCTCTTTCAGTAAGTTATTTATATATGTGTTTTTATTTTTTGAAGTACAAGCAGTGTCTGCCCTTAGCTTCACATGAGATTAAGGCCCCTCTGGATTTCTAGCTAACAAATTTGTACTCCTAACAAACTTCTATTTGAAGACCCAGGTTACTCCATGGCAAGGAGAAAGTATGTGAAGGTTGCTGCGGGTGAAGTTCATCAATAGTCTTACTTACCAAGCTGTGAACCATGGAGCTACAAAAACAATTCTTCTGACAAGGTGCAATAGTGGCATGAATGTTACAGGGTGGGAAACAACTACTTTCTGATTAGACTTAAACACTCCTCCACAGAAAGGAATGGATGCCAGAATGACTACAAAGCTGGTAGAGGACATGTCTGGAAGTTGCCAGTGCCCAGGGGAGAACCTACTATCATCATCTTACTGATTGGACATACATCAGTTGTCCTCTAAATTAACTCTGTACCCAGAGATTAGTGCAACTATTAGACCTCATCAGAAAAGTTTTTATGTACAGTGGGTGGTGGTTGATTAAGAAATCCATAACTGGTCAAATGTAGAAAATAAATGTCAGTGGAGTGCTCAGTCATAAATAGAGTATCTGCATCAACCCCCTTCCTCCCACAAGGCTCAGGGACCATTACAGAAGATGAGCAGAAAAAATTGTAAGAGCTAGAGGTCAGAGAGGACTGAGCCAAAACAGTGTCTTCTGGACATGATAGTACTGATGTATGTATGTATGTATGAATTCACAGTGGGCTGTGATTGCCTGAACAAGATCAAGCCAGCAGATTCCATCAAGGAGGGTGGAGAGGCCCTGGTTTTGTTTCCAAGGTTTAAGACATGGTTTGCTGGATGGATAGATAGCAGTGGCATTAATGAGTTTAACAGAAACTTTTAAAAGTGAAGGCCATCTTTCAGTGACATATTGGGTATAGTACTTTTCCAAACCAGTTTTCCTTTTTCATGGTACTCTATGCACTATGATTCCACACCTGAGTTTCTTTCATTTTTATTCTCTTTGAAGAGGATGTTGGGGTACATGGCCTTCTTGGAGTCTCACCAACCCTCTTGGCTCACTTCTAACTCATGAATACTTGATGTCAAAGCTGCTTTTGTGCTTAAAATAATCCCTTTTGTTTAATTTGATGCTTCATTTTGAAACAGTTTTAGACTCCCTTATGGTTGTATGAAAAACAAAGACAGGTCATGTGTTCTTCACCCCAATCTCCCTTTATAGTGAAGTAAACTATAATATTGTAACTATAATAAAACATAATCCATTAGCCCGGCTGTTGACACTTGGAGAATCCAAAAATATTCAAAGTCCATCAGTTTTGTAAAACATGTACAGGTATATGTATGTGAAACTGTATGTGTGCATGTGTGCCATATTCCATGTGACTTTGTCATGTGATTATTATGGTATGTCACTATTATAGTCAAGGGTAGAATGAATCCCATCATTTTCAAGACTCTTTGTCTTTTCATGTCTACTCCCTCAGCATCCAACCTCTGAGAACCACTAATCTCAGTTCTATTTCTGTAATTTCGTCATGTTGAACATGTTTTGTAAAACAAATCATACAGCATGTCCTTTTGTGAATGACTCTTTTACTTACTGTAATTCCCTAAGGATCTATCCAAATCATTACATGTATCCATAACTGTTTGTGTTCTTTTTTCCCTGCAAAGTGGTATTATACAATATGGATGTGATATAGGTTTTGTTTTCATTTTATTCTACTCTTTATATATATATATATATATATATATATATATATAGAGAGAGAGAGAGAGAGAGAGAGAGAGA